>PVKS010013588.1:0-50423 GCA_004027875.1 Aplodontia rufa
AAAAAAAGTATTAGGTTGTAAAGCATTACATCTTATCTGGATTTAACACATGCTAATAGACCAACTTTCTCATTGTCCAGGGTCTAGTCCCCACCTCCACAGATGAGTGGAGACAATCGACCCTTAGATCTCTGGGTTAAGCTGATTTTACTCATCATGATCTCTTCCATAACCATCCATTTACCCTCGAAGGCTGCAAGGTCATTGTTTCTAATTGCTGTGTAAAATTCCATGGTATAAATGTACCACAGTTTTTGGAACCATTCTTCCAGTGTGGGACACCGGGGTTGTTTCCATAGCCTAGCAATAGTAAATTGTGCTGCTATGAACATCGATATTGCTGTATCACTGTAATGTGCTGATTCTAAGTCCCCTGGAAAGATACCCAGGAGTGGAATAGCAGAGTCATATAGTGGACTCATCCCTAATTTATTGAGGATTCTCCATACTGCTTTCCAGAGGGGCTGTACCAGTCTGCAGCTCCACCAACAGTGTGTTAGTGTGCCTATGTCTCCACAGCCCCTCCAGCATCTAGTATTGTTTATTTTCTTCATCTTTGCCATTCTGACTGGTGTAAGGTAATATCTTAATGTGGTTTTCATTTGCATTTCTCTGATTACTAGAGATTTAGAGCACTTTCTCATGTATCCATTGGCTTGATCAATGTCCTCTGGTGAGAAGTTTCTATTTAGTTCTTTGGCCCATTTATCAATTGGGCTGTTGGTGTTTTTGTAGTTGAGATTTTTGAGGATTTTGTAGATTCTGGATATGAGACCCTTGTCTGAGAAATCATAGTCCATGATTCTCTCCATTTCTGTAGGAAACCTCTTGACTCTTTTGATTATTTCCTTGGCAGTACAAAAGCTTTTTAGCTTTATGACATCCCATTCACTGATTTTTTGACTTTTCTTCCTTCACTTTTGGAGACCTGTTGAGAAAGTCTTTGCCTACTCCCAAATGTTGAAGTGTTGGACCTATTGCCCATTTTTTAATAAAATTATGTTTCTATTGAATTTTGAAAATTTCCTGTATATTCTGAATATCAATTACTTGTCAGATGCAGAGTTTGCAAACATTTCCCCATTATATATGCAGCCTTTTCACTCTGTTAATTCTTTATTTTGCTTTGCAGACAATTTTTAAATACATATAATCCTGTGTGTCTATTTTTTCCTTTGTTTACTGTGTTTGGGGGGGGGTTCTATACAAAAATCTTTCACATTCAAAAATCTTAAGGGATTCCCCCTGTGTTTTTGTCTAGCAATTTCCTAGTTTCCAGTCCTACATTTAAGTAGTTAATCCATTTTGAGTTGATTTTTGCAACTAAACAGAGATAGGGTCATTTCAATATTCTGCATGTAGACATCTGGTAGTCAAAGCTCCATTTCTTAAAGAGAAATGCATGGTCTTAGCACTTTTCTTGTAAAAATCAGTTCACTACAGTTGCAGAAGTTTCGTTCTAGATTGTACTGTTCCATTGATCTATCTATGTGTCTTTTTTTATATCAATACCACACTGTTTTAATTACTAGTACTGGCAGTGTGTTTTGAAATCAGGTAGTTCAATGCTCACTTCCTTGTTCTTATATTTATTCAACCAAAACTGAGAGATTTTTCCACGCCACACATGTGAACCACATTTATTGGTTTTTTGTCTTTCTTTTCAGACAGATTGATAAACTCAATTTTATTTATTTTTTTGCTAGTGAGATAGTTACTTAGGATCAAAGAAAAAACGATCTATTTTGTAACATATTCTAAGATGTGTTTGTTGTTATAGTTCTTTCTATAAAAGTTTTTTTAATAAAACAGGGACAATGATAGAGAAAAAAATCAACTTTATTTAATTCTTTTATGTGGCTTTCATTGCTCTGTCACTTCATTATGTACATGGTGGTGGGGTTTGAACCTGCATTCTTGCCCATGGCAGGCAAGCACCATACCTGCTGAGCCACTACTCCAGCCCCTTCTCTGGAATTTCTTGGCTAGCATGATGCCCTCTTTAAAAAAACAAAAGTGATAAATGTCAGATTGTGTTTCTTTTCTTTTCCTTTTAAAAATATTTGACCATTTTATACTTGACCAAACTTGTATATATTAAATATGTTATATATATGTTTGTAGATATATACAGACATAGACACACACACACACACACACACACACACACACACACACACACATATTGTAGAAAGGCAAAGCCAAACTAATTAGCATATCCCTACCCCACAAAGAAGCTATTTTCTTGTAGGGAGAACATTTAAAACCTACTAACAGCAATTTAAGTACACAGCACATTGTCATTAATAATACCCACAATGTATTATAATAAATCTTTTGAACTGATTGCTCAGCATATTGGGAATTTTGTATCATGTGACCAACATCTCCCCAATCTCACTGCCTCACTGAGGTATTGTTACTTTGAAAATATGCTTTATTTTTAGATTAGTTTTAGGATTACAGCAAAATTGAAAGGATGGTACAGAGATTTCCCATACAGTTCCTTCCGTCACACATGCATAGCCTACCTACAACAACATTCCCATCAAGAGAGATACAGTTGTAACTAGTGATGACACATCATTATCACATAAAGTCTGTGCTATATGTTAGGGGTTTACTCTAGGTAATGTAAATTCTATGGGATCAAATAGATGTTCTACAATGACTTAGGGCTACCATGACAGTATCATATAGATTAGTTTCAGTGCCCTAAATTTCCTCTGTGCTCTGCCTATTGATCTCTCCCTTTCTCCTAACCCCTTATAATCACTGATCTTTTCACTGTATCCATAGCTTTGGCTTTTCTAAAATGCCATATGTTTCGAATTACACACTATGCAGTCTTTTTCAGATTGGTTTCTTTTTGCAGTAATGTGCATTTAAGTTTCCTCCATGTGCTGTCACAGCCTTTTTGCATGACTATTATCAGATCTGTTCACAAATCATTCCCAGAATGTGTGCTTAGAGAACAGCTGTGGAAGGTGAATTTATTGTTTTCCAATAGATATGTTTATGGAAATGAAAAAACAAATTATTTCTTTATAGGGGAAATTTTGTGTAGATTGGCTAACAATCCTCTTATACAATGCAGTTTCCTGGTCTCAGGTTTCCTCAGCTCTGACAAACCAACAGTGCATATGCTACTACCCATTATTCCAATGGGACTTAAGAGTCAAGGGGACAGCTCATGCCATCTCTCATACTGTAATTAATGAAGGCATTGAATCTGACACAGGAATCGTCATCCTTTTCATATTTTCTTTAAATCTGTGAGACATAAACTTGATAAGTTATAATATCAAATTTTTTACAATTCTTAACCTTTTACAACATAGAAACTATATAGAACATATAAAATGTCACATCTTATGTATCTTTCTATACTTGATATATAACTATATGAGTAAAACATGCAATTTAAAAATTACAGTTTGATGATTTTAGACAAATATACAACTTCTAACACCCCAAAAAAGAAATAGACATGTCCATCACCTTAGAAATTTTACATACAATCTTAAGCAATCCCTCTGTGAACATTTGCAGTAAATGACTGGTCAAATGTCTATCCTAAAATTATTTTTTTCTATTTTTGAAATATATTAGAATTAAATCATTCTATATGGGTTCTTCTGTGTCTATTTTTTCTTTTCAAAATAACATTCTTGATAGTCCTCCGTATTTTGTTAGTTGCTATTGTTGATTATAATTTCATTGGCAGAATAAGCAATAATTTGTTACCCATTCTGTGTATTGACAAGTATGTTATTTTCAGAGTTTGGTTTTATGAATAAATCTATCAAATATTCTTGGGTAAGCCTCTTTGTGAACATGTTTTCATGTATGCTTATTAAATATGTAAGTATAAAATGATTGACTTTTCTAACATAAAATAAGTATGTATTTATATTTTCAAGTAATAACATTCCATACACTTATGTACAAAGCATGAAGAGTCCCAATATTTGTCATGCTTTCTAATCTTGTGCTGTTTTAATTACACCTTTGTCATGGATATGAAGTGCTATTTCACTGTGGTTTTAATTTTCATTTTACTAATGAAGAACTTTTTTGTGCTTACTGGCTGTTGGGATATGTTATTAGTATCTTTAAAGGGCACTTATTATAGAACCATAAAATTGTACCACTTGTAAGTGAATAAAAGAAACTTGATGAATGATCTTAAAAATTACAAAGCTATTAAAATGAATGTATACCACAAAGGGTTTTCAGGTAATACAACTATGTGATAGGCTTGCAAACTTTGAATGAAATAATAAAATAGTAATTTGAATCCTCTATTGTTATTCCCTCAAGAAAATAGAATATAAATACTTATATTAAATTAAAATGGTATAAGAGAATTTATAAATAATGAAAGAAAAGTTTGATTTTTTCTTTAAGAAAGTAAGATGTTGCAACCATAAAATTATTTTAATTTTATTTTCAATCCATGTAAATATAATCCAAATCAATAAGTAAATTGAATATAATCATATCATATCATGCTATGATTTAGTCATTTAATCGAATGGTGAAAAGATGTTTACAGTTATATCTTGTATGTTATTATTTGGGAGATCGACATTTGATTGATCATATAAATAAAATTTACATGAGATACCTAAGAGCCTTAAGAACTTATCTTTGGATAAATTCTATGGATTACCTGATTATACAATAAATAATTGGTTTAATATTCTATGTTGCTCATGGAATCCATTATAATTTAAATTCTTATTTTTCTCTTAATTTCATGCTATACCTTTTTATGTTTACATAAGCAATTAAAATCTTTTGTACTCATAATTAGATCTATTTGAGGTATAAAAATAATTCAATTATTGAAGAAAATGCAGTCTGTTTTGTGTAATATGTTTTCTCTATTTTACATTTATCTTGAATTTTCTCAATTGAAATTTATTGGTAGAGTAATTTGAAATGTGGAAAAATGTGTTGGCTATTTTTATTCAATCAAAAGTGATTTTATTGATTCATTCAAGCATGCTGTTTTTATTTTTTATTTTTATTTTTATTTTTTAAAGACAGAGAGAAATAGAGAGAGACAGAATGAATCAATTTTTATTGAGTTTTTTTTTTTTTAAAGAGAAAGGGACAGTGAGTGAGACAGAGAAAGAGAGAAACAACTTTATTTAGTTTTTCACATGGCCTTAGTTGCTCCAACACTTAGTTGTGTATGTGGTGCTGGGGTTTGAACCCGGGTCCTCGTGCTTGCCAGGCAAGCGCTGAAACCGCTGAGCCACTGCTCCAGGCCCTTTATTGAGTTTTTCATGTGGCTTCCGTTGTTCTGACACTTAGCTGTGTATGTGGGTCCTAGAGTTTGAACCCGTGTACTTGGGCATGCCAGGCAAACACCGTATTTGAACCTGTGTACTTGGGCATGCCAGGCAAGCACAGTAACCACCAAGCCACTGCTCCAGACCTCTTTTTACTTTAAATTATCCCTAATTATTTACCAATTGAAAAATGATTATCTTTTGCTCAATTTCGATGAACAATTCATTTAGTTTATTTTTAAGAAACTTAGAACAAACATACGTATGATTCTAACTTATCTACTGGAAAATGTCTCACATATATGACTTGTGATGAAACATTTAGATATTAAATTTACCGAAGTATACAATGTACCTTTGCCACCCTACAGATAATATGATACAGTTCATACATTTAAGACAAGAATTGCTTTTTCCAACTTCGTCCTCAAGAAAGGAGTAACCAGAGAAGGTTGAAGCAATTCTTGTCTTAAGTGTGCTACACAGATACAAGTTGAACATGGGAGGCATAGAGAGCAAACTGAGTCCTTTGAAATGTGTGTTTGAAAATTTTTTAAAAATATGTTAATGGTAACTATCTGATAAAACTCACCCAGCAGAAACTGTGTGCTGTGAATTAGAGGGCCAACTATTGATGTAGGGTGGTGATCAGAAGATTCCTTAGATAAAAAGGCTATTGCTGACATCTTTGAAATTATTCCTGGAACTCCTGGCCACCCAGACCAATACCATTTTATTGAGTGCTGGCAACAGGTATACAAAAATAGCCCCCTTGGTTGAAGGCCTGCTTGGGAGGAAAAGCCAAGCTGATATTAGACAAAGTTATAAGAGCCTCCAAGTCTCTAAAGGAGGACTAAACAGGAGGAACCTGATAAAGGAAAGGAGAAAAGGGAATCAGTTTTCCCCAGTGTGCCAGAAGATAACCCATCATCATACATGCCCAACTACCCGACTTTGCCAAGGCCCCCAAAGCAACAGCCTGTCTCTTTAGCCCCATCATCTACAAAGGCATCACACGATGGGTCTTTATCACCAGGTTTTCCTTTCTCCCCAATGTCCTCAGTGATGGAGGCTTTCCCAGAGCCAAAAACTTCTCCACCCCCTGAAGCTAAAACAACAACGTGCCCCAAGACAGGTTCAAGATGCAGATGAAATCTCTCTGAATGCCCCTATGAGAAACTGTTTATCTTTATCAGGAGAGAAATATACAAGGGGGACAACACATTTTTGTGTATGAGTCTTTTATCATCACTGATCTCTTAAAACAGGAAAAAACATACCCCTTCCTACAAGGAGAAGCCCCAAGCCTTGATTGATCTGATTCAGTCCATCATCCAGACCCACCCAATAGGGTAGACTGCAACCAGCTCCTTCTGACTGTGCAGTATGGAGGAATGTAGATGAGTGACCCAGGCAGCACTGAGAGGGCTAGAGCAACATGCTCCAGAGGCAAAAGGCAACATTTGAGCCTATGCCCAGGCGCAATTTCCAGGCACAGACCCTGGATGTGACCCTAACAAAGAGGAAGACCTCCATAAGGTAAGAGATTCCAAGGGGCTCTTATGAGTGGCCTAAAAGAAGGGGGAAGAAAACCCCTAAATATGAACAAAATAATAGAAGTAATTCCGAAATCTGATGAAAGTCCCAGCCAATTCTATGAGCAACTGTGTGGAATGTTTTGACTCTTCACTCCTTTTGATCACCAGATAATCAGCAAATGGTCAATGCAGCCTTTGTGGGATAGGCCCAGGGAGGTATACAATGAAAGCTTCAAAAACCAGAAGACTTTGCTGGGAAGAAAGCCAGTGAACTGATGTGTTTATCATAGAGACCAGGAAGCCAAGAGGCAAGCTAAACAAAAGATGAAAAAGAGGATACATCTCCTTGCAGCTGCCATCACCACCAACCCATGAATCACCCAAAACGGGGTCTCACAAGAGCAAGGCCAGAACCAAAGTCAAAATTGGAGTCAAATGCAGAGCCAAAGACAGGTCTGGATAAAAGTCACTTCTAATATAGGAATAAGGCTGAGACCAAACCAGTGTATATACTGTCATCTGGAAGGACATTGGAGATTCAAGTGTCCTCAGTTAAAAATAGACAGCCAGACATCAGTGACTCCCTACAGGACTAAAGAGGCCAAATCATTCAAGGGTGATACCAGCTATACAAATGCCCCCAAAACCGCCATGGACTTCCCTGTGATGCTCCTGAGAAGGACTTTGTGGGCTTGACAACCATGGAAAATTATGCTGAGGAATAGTACAGACTGGGCATCATTCTTTGGGCCCCTGAGAGGCTATGGTCAAGATGATATGGACTTGATGGTGAACACAGGGTCTTAACATTCTGTAGTGAACCAACTGGTGGGGCCGCTTTCCCAGAAACAAGTCACAATTATGGGATACAATGGCATCAAAGCTCCTTGCCCTTTCTTACTGCCCCACTACTGCAATTTTTAGGTCATGAGTTCCTGTATATGTCAGACTGCCTGGTGCCACTGATGGGAGATTTTTTGGGAAATCTCAGCCCAAAAAATTTTTGATGGTGATGGATAAGCAATCATAACACTGGAGGAACTTAAAATAAAGTCTCTAGACCTTACAATTCCCTGGGAAGATGAATGGCACTTCTTCAGCCTTCAGGATGTACCACAGCAGGGACCAGAACTCACTTTCCGAATAACAGGAGTATGGGTTGAAGACAACCCACCTAGACTAGTCCAAAACATCCCCCCAGCAGTAGTGCGATTGAAACTGGGAGCCACACCATTATGCCTGAGGCAATATTTCATTCCTTATAGGGCATGACACGAAATTTAGAAACATTTGAACAGACTTTTGCAGTATGGAATTCTCACTTCCTTTCAATCAGCCTGGAACACACTCCACTTTTACCTGTCCAGAAACCTGGAAACGATAACTACTAACCAGTCCAAGATTTACATGCAATAAATCAAACAATCATCACCTTGGATCCTGTGGTTCCCAGTCCTTAAACTCTCTTGAGTGTGCTTCCTGATGAAACAGCCTTCTTCACATGCCAGATCACAGAGATGACTTCTTCTGTATCCAAATGGCATCACAAAGTCAGCCACTCTTTGCCTTCCTGTGGGAAGATGCCAACGTATGCAAGGGCCAACCAACCTGGACTAGACTCCTACAGGGCTTTAAGACCACACCAACTGTTTTTAGAACAGCACTTGCCTCTGATCTGAAAGCCTTTCCAGCAAAACAGTGTAAGTGTAAACTGCTCCAATATTTGGATGATCTGCTGCTGGCCGAAGCAACCCAAGAAGACTGCATGGAGAGAACATGACTGTCTCTTGCTCTCCTGGATAAAGCTGTTTATCAAGTTTCAAAGAAGAAAGCCCAAATCTGTCAAAACACAGTCAAAGACCTAGGTTTTCATCAGACTTGGGAAATAGCAATAGGGCCCTGAGGGGAACCAAATAGACTGTTCAGTTTAGGTCCCCTCCACTCACCATCAGATCGGAGAGCTTCTGGGAGCTGCTGTATTCTGCTGGATATGGATCCCTTACTCCCCAGTTATGGCAAAACCCCTTCATGACGTCACAAAAGGGGGAGAACAAGATCCTCTATCATGGGGACCAGAACAACGAAAGGGTTTTGAGGACATAAAACAGGTACTCACCAAAGCACCTGGGATGGGACTCCCAGATCCCACAAAGACATTTTTCCTATATGTTTATGAAAGGACTGAACTGGCTATGGAAGTTTTAACTCAAATGCTGGAAACATGGCACCACCCAGTAGTTTATCTGTCCAAAAAGCCAGACTCTGTTGTTTAAGGCTGGCCACCTTGACTGTGAGCCCTTGCAGCCACAACTTTACTATTAGTGGAAGCTGACAAGCTGACTATGGGACAGGAACTGACAGTCCTGGTGCTCCACTCTGTGCTGACATTGTTAGAATACAAGGGACAATAGTGGTTGTCTAATGTGAGGATGGTCAGATGCCAGGACATGTTATGTGAAAATTCATGTGTCCACATTGAAGTTGTCCGGACTTTAAACACAGCAACTCAGCTCTGCCTCAAGTACTTCAATTGGAAGCAGGACTGTGTTAATATTTACACAAATTCAAAGTATGCCTTTATCACTCTTCATGTTCATGAGTTTTATGTAAAAATAAGGGGATAATTAATTCAGGAGAAAAGGATATAAAATATGACCAAGATATTCTTTACCTCTTGGAATCAGTTTGGATGCCAAAAAAAGTTGTCATTATTCACTCAGAGCTCACCAGAGAGGAAATTGTACAACTGTTGGAAACAGAAAAGCAGGCCAGGAAGCAAAACTGGCAGCTCACAAGGGACTAACTGAGACTGAGGAAGGAATCTATCTTCCAGATGGATGGTGAAAATTTTATGATGGTTGGTTAGCCGTCTCTGAGACTCTGGCCCCTGCCTTCATTAGACAACTTCCCAGAGGAACTCATCTTGGGCAGATAGCACATGAGAATATCCTGAACCAGCACTTCTATGTACCCCGGCTCACTAGCCTCTCCAGGGTGATTTCACACATTATGAGACTTGTGCCTACAATAATACACTCCAAGGACCAAGACATCCACCAGGAGTTCAAAACATAGTAGGACCTTTAGGGATTTAGAAGTGGACTTCACTGCAGTAGCACTCATGGGGCTATAAATCTCTCAGTTCTGTGTGCTCCTATTATGGATGGGTGGAAGCTTCTCTGACCCACACAGAGAAAGCTTGAGAGGTAACCAGTATGCTCCTCTGGGAAATTATTCCCAGATTTGGCATCCCAGTAACTATTGGCTCAGACAAAGGCCAGCTTTTGTGGCAGAGATGATACAGTTATTAACCAACAAGTTAAGTATCAGAAGTTACACACTGCATGTGGGCCACAAAGACCTGGTAAATTAGAGAGAATGAACAGGACCTTAAAAACCCAGTAAGGAAAACTATGCCAGGAAATTCGGATGAAGTTCTTTGTATTGCCTTGTTAAGAATTAGATCCACTCCTACTAAAAGGACTGTATTCTGTCCATATAAGATGATGTATGGAAGACATCCTTCTTTAAGCAGATTATGGGGAGATTTAAAGGAAATTGGATAATTAACACTGAGACAACAGTTTTGGACTCTAGGAAAAATCTTGCAGACTCTTAACCAATGGGTCATGGAAAGATTTTCAGTAAGTTTAAGTAAAGATGTCCACTCCTTTAAACCTGGAGATTAAGCCTTTAAAACCACTTTGGAGAGGTTCTTTCACTGGTATTTTATCCACCCCCACTGCAGTAAAGGTTATAGAAATAGGTTCCTGGATGCATTACATCAGGATCAATCCTGCAGCCAAGGACTGGGAGTGTACTCCAGACCCTGCTGCACCTCTCAAGCTGACCATCCAGAAGAAGAATCACACCAGACAAAACTGAGGATCAGAAGGAAAATAGCCTTGATCTGACCACACCATGAAAACTGGTCAGCCTGGATGTAGCCAAAGCTTGAGGAAGCTATGACCCTACATCAGCCACCCAGAGATTGGCTAATCAACAGGAAAAATTGGACAATTTAATCTTTTAATTTTTATATTATGATGCATTGCCACTCTGTGCTTCTAACAGCATATATAATTCTGGCCTTGGTTTTTGCTACAGAATTGATCACAGTGACCCCTGCTGACTTGATTCCTAATAGAAAAATTTTATTTACACTTTTTTATTTTGCTTACATAGGATATTTAGGATATATTTGGTATAGGTGTAATTTAACCTATGGTGACAAAAATGTTAATTCACTACTTATTGTAATTTTCAGTAGTCACCATGTGTAATGGCTTGCCAATATGGTTGGATCCTCATTACAATTCACCTTGTACTCCATGTATTGACTGATCTATTACAACAGTGGTATAGTTAATAAGATGTATACGGGATCTGGTCCATCTGAGTAATGCTATAACTTAGTGACCATTTGTTTCCAGGAACAATACAGGATTCAAATGGCTCAGATTAAGAAGACTTGCCCAGAGATATCACCCCTCCCCCTTGGTGTTGCTGGTCACTAGATAATGTGCCTACAGAATGGATACACGATTTCATAAAAGAAGATTGAAAGCTAACACCCCAGGTCCCATCACTACAAGCCCTAGCCCAGCTGCTAATCTGAATAAAGGTCTAAGTCCTAATCTTAACATGCCCTTCTTGGAAATGAATCTCTGTTTAGACTTGGTTGAGAGAATAGCCAAAAGTTTTGGAGTTAAAAACTTTTGGGTCTATGGAGTAGCACTCATGAGGGAAGAATAGCCTTGGATAGGACTTAGTTTTTATGCTTATTCCTTGCTACAGTGGAATCAGGCCCACATTGACCTAGGAAGTGAGAGACCCCAGAGTTGAATTCTCACTTCAGAGATTCTTGGAAGGAATATATTGGTAGATTTGGGTCACAACACATGCAGTTTGTTGGAGAGACTCCATGTAACAGAATACTACTTCAGAAGGGCACCTCATGGCCAAGCAAATATATTCGGTTTTGGACAGATAATCTATACAAGCTTGGGCATGGTCTTAATGGGCTCAGATGCATAATGCCCTAGAAAAAGAAAACTCTTTTCAAGTGTACTAGCCCAGACATGACAAAGGTCAGTTCTTTTCAACTCATTCTTGAGATTCAGAAATTGTGGGAAAATTTAGCATCATCTGGCTGGAAAACACCAGATGGGCTATTTTGCATTTGTGGGAAAAAGGCATACACCCACCTCTCAATAAATTGGAGGGGAACTTGTACTATTAGCAGTATTAGATCTGTATTTTTCCTATTGCTGAATCAAATAGGAAAAGGCCTAAGCGTCCTCTTATATGAGGACCTAGGGTCAAGGTCCTAGGTCCTGTCACCTGGGCACAAGATAGCAGTTGGGGCTACAGAACACCTGTCTACATGCTAACCCAGTTACAAGCTGTGTTAGAAATCATTATTAATCAGACTGGCTTCAGCTTTAGATCTCTTAACCACACAACAAACTCACATGCTAGTGGCCATCTATCAAAATGGCTTGGCCTTAGATAATCTTCTGGCTGAAGAAGGCAGAGTTTGTGGGAGTTTCAACAGCTTGGACTGTTGAATCCAGATAGATGACAATGGACAAACAGGTAAAAATATAGGCAGCAACTTTAGAAAATCCAGTTCAAACATGAACAGGATTTAAGGATTGGAACACAGACTTACTCTTTGGAGGATCATTTTATACTTTTCGTGGATTTAAGAGGTTAGTAGGCATAGTAGGGATGATGCTGTTAACTTGTTTATTGCTCCCAGGCTTGGGTCCCCTGTACATGGAAAGAATAAGGTCAACTATAGAAGCAGCTGTTGTGAAGCACACAAAAGCTAAGATTATGACATTTTATACAGCTTTGACAGGAGGATGATGCTCTTTGATTTAAGGATTAAATCATATGCATCAAAGGGGGGAATGAAGGAGGTTGGGGAAGGGGATTCAGGACCCTGCACCAAATTACGGTCACAATGTAACTTTAAACTAGCTAAACTATCTTTGCCAGGGTGTTTGCAAGATTTGCACAGAGGTCAGCTGTGGTTTGTAACTTCCTCTGAGACAGAGCCTTTTGCTTTGCTTATCCTACAAAGGGTTGAGTTATGGGATCAGCCTCTAACCCAGAGAAGAACAGTCTGCAGAAGATGTTATTTCTGCTCTCTATGGTAAAAAATTATTAAACTGCTGCCAGGTTTGCAAAATGAGAAAAAAATTTATTAAATACTTTGTAACCTTCCACTGTCACTGAATATAAAACTGCAAGAATTTTTGTGCTCAGGAACTGGGATTTGTGACAACTTAAGTCTCCCAGACTGAGATGTGCAGATTTGAATAAAACTGCTTACTGGATTTCCTTGGGTATCTATCTCATCTATCCCTGCAACAGTATGAATGATAATCCTCAATCAGTATTTTTTAAATTACATTGGGGAAAAAAAAAGAAAAGAATAACGTTCCAATTCTGGCAAAAGTTTCAAAAATTAATAAACATTAAGATCCATCATGATCAACTGGGCTTCATCCCAGGTATGCAGGGCTGGTTCCACATATGCAAAATAATTTGCGTAATTCACCACTTAAATAGAATCAAGGACAAAAACCATATGATCATCTCAATGGATGTGGAAAAGGCATTTGATAAAATCCAGCACCCTTTTATGTTCAAAACTCTAGAGAAGATGGGGTTCAAAAGACCATTTCTGAACTATGTAAAGGTTATATATGCTAAGCCCTCAGCAAGTATAATACTAAATGGAGAAAAGCTGAAAGCATTTCCACTAAAATTGGGAAAAAGGCAAGGATGTCCATTCTCACCACTTTTATTCAAGATTGTTCTTGAGACCGTAGCTAGAGCAATTAGGCAAGAGAAAGAAATCAAAGGGATTAAAAATAGGAAGAGAGGAAGTCAAACTCTCACTTTTTGCTGATGATATGATCCTGTATCTGGAAGATCCGAAAAACTCCTACAGTAAACTGCTTGAACTTATAAACAGATTTAGCAAAGTGGCAGGCTTCAATATCAAAAACCATAAATCAATAGCCTTCCTATACACTAATATTAGTAGGATTAATGAAGAAATCAGAAAATGAGTTCCATTCAAAATATCTTCGAAAATAATAAAATACTTGGGAATTAACCTTACAAGGTAAATCAAAGATCTCTACAATGAAAATTATCAGTTATTGAAGAATGAAATCCAAGATGACCTAAGAAGATGAAAAGATGTCACATGCTCTTGGTTAGGAAGAATTAATATAATAAAAATGATCATTCTACCAAAAGCTCCATATAGATTTAATGCAAATCGTATTAAGATACCTATGTCATTCTATACAGACATAGAAAAAGCAATTCTCAAATTCACTTGGAACAATAAGCAACCTAGAATTGCCAAAACTTTACTGAGCAAGAAAGACAAATTGGGAGGTTTTGACATACCAGATCTAAAACTATACTATAGAGCTGTAGTAACAAAGACAGCATGGTACTTGTATCAAGATAGGAAAGAAGACCAATGGAATAGAATGGAAGACCCTGAAACAAACCCTCAAATCTTTAAATATCTGATTTTTGACAAAAGGTGGGCAAAATATTACGTGAAGGAGAGACAGCCTCTTCAAAAAATGGTGCTGGACAAACTGGACAGCTACTTGCAGAATGTTGAAATTAGACCCATATCTTTGTCCTTGCATGAGAATCAAATCAAAATGGATCAAGGAGCTAGGAATTAAACCAGCTACCTTGCAACTGATGGAAGACAAATTAGGTCCAGCACTGCAGCACGTGGGAGTAGACAAAAACTTGATCAACATGTATCCTAAAGTGAAGGAAGTAAAGTAAAAATAAGTGATTGGGATACCATAAAGCTAAAAAGATTTTGCACTGCCAAGGAAATAATCAAAAGAGTCAAGAGGTTTCCTACAGAATTGGAGAGAATCATGGGCTGTGATTCCTCTTACAGCGGTCTCATATCCAGAATCTACAAAATCCTCAAAAATCTCAACTACAAAAAACAAACAACCCAATAAATAAATGGGCCAAAGAGCTAAATAGAAAATTCTCAACAGAGGACATTGATCAAGCCAATAAATACAAGAGAAAGTGCTCTAAATAGTAATCAGAGAAATGCAAATGAAAACTACATTAAGATATCACCTCACACCAGTCAGATTGGCAAAAATGAAGAAAATAAACAATAATAGATGCTGGAGGGGTTGTGGAGAGATAGGCACACTAGCACACTATTGGTGGAACTACAGACTGGACCAGCCCCTCTGGAAAGCAGTGTGAAGAATCCTGAACAAAGTAGAGATGAGCCCACGTATGATCATGCTATTCCTTTCTTGAGTATTTTTCCAGAGGATTTAGAATCAGCACACTACAGTGACATAGCAAAATCTATGTTCATAGCAGCTCAATTTACAATAGCTAAATCATGGAAACAACCCAGATGTCCCTCGCTAGTTGAATGGATGCAAAAACTGTGGTATATATATACCATGGATTTTTACTCAGCAATTAGAAACAATGATATTGCAGCCTTTGAAGGTAAATGGATGGCTATGGAAGAAATTATGCTGAGTGAAATCAGCATAACCCAGAGAACCAAGGGTCGAATGTCTTCACTCATCTGTGGAGGCTGGAGCTAGACCCTGGCCATTGAGAAAGGAGGTCTATCATCATGTGTTAAATCCGGATAAGGTGTAATGTCATAAAACCTAAGGCATTTGCAAAGGTGTATTGGGAAGAACAGGGGAGGATAAGGGTGGATAATTGCAGGGGAGAACACTTGAGGGTAAATCTAGTTTTTAGAATTTATATATATATATATATATATATATATATATATATATATATAATTTCATTAGAAGCTTGTTTGATTGTTCGACAAATAAATTTCTGAATAAAGAAAAGAAACTATATGTAAGAGGGACATAAAGGCATGAAAAAAGGTAAAGACGATTTTGCTAAACATAAAGGAGAATGTCAGTTTTATTTACACTGAATCCATTTATCATAGTGCTGGCTTTTATGAAGTGCAAAAAGTTTATTAAATAAATTAATAAATAATCATAAAGAAATACATTAAGTTATTCAAATTAAGAACTTAAACATTTTAGGTGAACATCACTTAATCTGAATATTTTAAGGATAAAATAAAAATCTATTCTTACTCAAATGTGTGCAAACATTTTCTAGCACTTTAAAGAAATTAAAAATCCATTCAATCAAAAATAGCAAGAAGAAAACTTATATTCTACTTTCATAAAATACTTCAGGGCAATGTAGTTTTAAGCTGTATCCAACTCCAATCATAAATTATATTTGACCTTTCTGGTTCATGAACAGAGATTTGATTGAATTCTTCCTCAAGGAAATGAAATGAGGTTGGATACTATACCACCAGAAACATTTATTTCTTGGGATTTTAACTGTTCTACACTTGAGATTAGTCAAAACATTTCAACCAGAGGAAACATATAAATAGAAGGATCTATTTTTCCTGAGTACGTAAAAAGCCAAATCTTAGGTAGACAATAGAGATAAAAATAGAAAGTTTATGCTTGATGGGGTATGATTCCTTGATATATTAAAAACTGTTTTAGTAAACCTCATGTCCCATAATGTTTTTTCTACTATAAATCTCAGATCATCCTTTAGATAATGTTTGCAATAGTCTTAAAATGAACTTTTCTCTAGCATATTCTTTTAATCTTTTAATTGAGATGAATTATAGAATATAAATATACTACTGTACAAATGTGGAAATAAAAATATAGTATCCAATATTTCTAGTTATTCATCTGTAAGAAATTAAAATATTCTCCTAAAATATCTATATGCATAATAGCATATAACATTAAATTCATAGTCAAAATCAAAATGTCTCAGCATTTAAGAAACATAAATGCTTATGATGTATCAAAGTCATAGTTTATATATTCAAAACCCCATTAATGTAAGGAAAAAAGTAGCTTCAGCTTTGATGTAGAAAACAGAAGATATTCTCATATAGAAGATCCTTATTAAAAATCCGCAAATATAGAAAAATGGGAAAAAGTGAACAAATAACATGGGAGAATAATGTAGAAATAGTGAAATGATAAATTTGCACTTGTAGTAAGATTGGTTAAAGTACAGAGCAATCCTATGTTGCTCTGTTTATTTATATAAATAAATTAATTATAAATATTGAAACTTTTCTTAATAAGTCTGAATGTTGTATTATGTTTTAATCTGAAATTTCTCTCTAATTCTTTCCCTGACCCACTGTTAACTATCTTTGCCACTGGTTTATCTTGTTTACATTTTAAATTGTTTTAACACTTAATAATTATTATTAAATGTGTATATAACTTGATTTTCTCTGTTTCATTGAGTTCTAGCCTTAACTCTTTCCTTCTTTATTATGTCAAAGAAATGCAATGTATCTTTCAACCCCTATTTTCACTTTTAAAGCTATGCATCCTTTTGTATTTCTTTTGTTGTGCTCAACAAAATTTGTGACCTGCATCATTTTCTATTTCATTCAGTTACCTATAGATAAAGATTAGGCATAATTTATCTTTCTTTTATTGCTTCAACATAGTGTTACATAATAAGAGGATTTGTTACTTTATTTTCATATGTGCATATGTAATGTCAGAGTGACTTAAACTGGATCCTTATGCAGGAACCCCCCTTCCCCAATCCACATCCTCATATCCCCTCTGTAATTCCCCATTGTTAGAGGTATAATGACATATACATGCATTTTAATCATTGGAATCACTGGATTTGTACACCTGCGTGATTATAACAGGGCTTCTCCTGAGAGTCAAATGTACTCTACAATATTGAATACCAACTCTCTTTTGCCTCCCTCTTCTTCTTCCCGTTTTTCTCTCCTCTGTTGATAATTATAGTTCCCACAGCACATGTTACTTCAAATTTGGTGGGTCTATTAAATAAACTTTAGTAACTTTCATCCTATCTTAGATTTTACTCTAGCTTCCACATACGAGAGGAAACATTTGACCCTTAAGTCTCTGGGTTTGGCTTATTTCACCCAGCATGATTTTTTTTTCCATTTTCATCCATTTACCTGCAAAAACCATGATATCATTTTTTCTAAGGGCTGTGTAGAACAACATTAGAAAACATATACCACCCTTTATCTTTAATCCTAAATGTATCTCAGTATAGCAATTTTACTTTCAAGTATATTTAGTATTAAGGTTATTTTTAAATTTTAAAGTTGATTTTTAACTGATGTAAATTTTGTTATTCATTGTGGCCAGAGAACTACTCAAATAAAGTTTATGCTTTCAAAAATACTAACATTTATCTTCTGATCTGTGTTTCTGAAGTAGGAAATAATACTGGCTGGAATATCTTCTTCTTAGTTTTGGAGAATGTGCCTTCATCTGGGCTCCAGCATAGCTTGCTTGCCCTTCTAGTTATCTCTCAACCTCTGGTTGGAATCCAGGAGATGATACTTTTCCCAATATGTAATTAGCAGGCTAAACTTTGCTCAAAGTTATATGAAAAGTATCCTATAATGGGGATAATTTCCTGCTTATACATTGACTATTAAACCTGGGCTATGCTCCTGTTCTTACAGATGGAAACAAACACCCTTTTATTTTACAACGTATATTTCAACTTACTTCATTTGGTCTCTTAAAAAATGTTTCACCAGGAACTTTGTATGAATTCTGCCTAGCTGGCTCCCCGTATAAGTAGGTGAGAAAGAGTAAACAGGATATAGCAGAAGGGTCACTGGATTTGAAGTGATTCATGTTAGGATCTATAGATCATCCATATCATTTTTTTTTCCAGAGAACTCACTGGACCAGTGTATCTGATTACTCAGTATTTGTGTATTTCTGGGCATGTTAATGTGTTCAATATACATATAATAGTAGCCAATAGTTTTTGACTAATGAACCTTTCTAGTGCTCAGTTGCTACAAATCACCAGTGGATCCATAGTGGTCAGTCTTTTCAACAACTTAGAATATTAATTATAATTATTTTTTCACCTTCTCAGCCTAGATTATAACTAACACCTCAAAATATATTATGAGTGAAGTCATAGCAAGTAGAAATTTGCAGTGAAGCTGCTGGGATTTGGAATCCCACAATCCCAATCTTGAATCTCAGGCCAAGAATACTTCCCTTGTCATAACCCAATACTCCCTGTGCAAGTCAGCACGTCTTATGAGGATGGTGCAGTCAACTCAGGTTCGGAAACCATACCAACAATTATAGGATAGAAACTCAGCAACACAGTGGCAAGTGAATAACCATCTATTTAGCCTATATTTTACTTATATTCACCCCTATTATAAATTTCTTTGAGAGCCTGGCAGCTATTTTATCAAATTTTGGATAATAATCGTTTATCCTGCTTAGATTCCATGCGCCCATGAGTTCTCAATCACTTGCTTGGTGGGAAAGAAAAGAGGGATGATATCTACCATCTGTGTGACCTTTGCCAGATAACTTCATTTCTCAAAGATTCAGTTTATCTGTCTCTAAAATTAGAATGATATTGAACAAATTGTATCCATGTTTTTATAATTATGTCATGGTACCTTCTAATGTCATGTACATCTAAAAAAGAACCATCCAGACTCAAATGATATAACTATTATGTTCTTATAAAAATCATGCTCACTTGAATTTTCCAAAGTCATACTGAAGTTGTATCCTATTTTAAGAAAGATCCATTATAAATTTTAATTTCCTTTCCCTTTGGTTATCAATATTTTTGAAGTGAGCTCTAATCAGTAGATTTAAATCATCTTTCTCCCTGGAGAGAGTGAAATCTCAGATTTTCTAGATTGCTTATATACCAATTTTAAAAATTAAACTAATAAAAAATGAAATGATAATTTATTTTTTAGAAAAATTATATATATTTAAGTTTCCTCACAATTTGGAAATCACTCTTGTCAAATTAACTGTAAAAGAAAATTAACATTGGTTTTGGAGCTAAATATCAATAGATAGCAATTTAAGTCATGTGACTCATGAATTATGTGATCAGGGCAAAGTGACTAAATTATTTCTGAGCTTCAATTTTATCATTTGTAAAAGTTTGGTAATACTATTCATTTTGCAAGATTTTGTAAAAATTGAAATAAGGCAAAATGAAGAACAGATGTTGCGTGATACAAAGAAATTCATTTATTTTGGTATCCATGTCTTCTCATCATCCTCTCCCCTGCAGTGTTGAAGGAACCTATAGTAGATTTCTGACCAACAGAATATGTCAATGGAGTTGAATGTCACTCTGATTCAGTCTTGGTATGTCTCTAGTCTTATGTAAATGCTGTGAGGAATTTTCCTCTTAGCCATGAAGAAGCCAAAAACCATGTCATAAACTGATTGTAGAGAGAGCCAATAGAAGTAGTGTATGTCAATATTATAGTCTCAAGGAAATGGTTCTTCACAACAACTTCAGTGAATTCTTAAAGTACATACTTCTGGACTTCAACCTTCACACAAGAACACAGTCTGCCAGAAGCCTTGGTTGCAGCTTTGTGAGACTGAATAAAGAACCCAGTCAAATTGTACCTAGAATGCAGATCATGGAAACTGAGATAATAAAGTGTGTTTTAAAACCATTAATTTGGGATAGTTTATTACCCAATGTAGAAAATTAATAACACACATATGCATGTATGTACTTATTATTAAAATATTAATAATCAATCTTAATACCAGTATTAAAATTCTTAACTTCAAAGAATGTGCTTATAATTTATTAGAACTGAACATGATAATTTTACACATATGATATTAAGTACAGTAATACTGTTAATTTATCAGAGAATAAAATAAAATAATTTCTAAGTATATACATTAAAAATCCCAAATCCTCTATTGTATTACAAGATTAATTCAATTTCCTCTTTTCCAATATACATAGAATTTTTGCAGATTTAAATCCAATATCTCTCTCACCTAAGTAAATTGTCCCACATATTCAACTGCACAATGATGGATGCAAGAATATATATATATATATATATATATATATATATATATGTATATGTAGCCCCACAATTCTTTTCATGGTGTGATACTTATTTTCATTATTTCTTCAATTGCCATTCCAGACTGAATTAAGTCACAGTTTGAGCTCTCAGTTTATGTGATGATGATGACGCTATTCTGCATATAATGGTCCCTTGTCTCTTTTTTAGTCATCTGTTACTGATAGAGTATGAATAACATGGTCATAAACATCCCTAATTAAGCCATAAGACATGACAGGTTGTGAATTGTGTTGTAATATTTCACATCTAGTGTGTTGCTAAGCATGAGGCTGAGGCTCTGAGCCATCAATGCACCTAAGCACGAATTAACACTTTACAACTCATGCCCTGGAGTGCCTGACTTTGATTATGAAATAGTTTGGTA
Organism: Aplodontia rufa; assembly: GCA_004027875.1. NCBI lineage: Eukaryota > Metazoa > Chordata > Mammalia > Rodentia > Aplodontiidae > Aplodontia > Aplodontia rufa. The sequence continues at coordinate 21,253 of PVKS010013588.1, forward strand.
ATTAAAGAAAGAACTTTGGTGTTTTCTCCTATTTTAATTTTATACATACAGAGTAGAAAGTACTATTTTTTTGGCACTAAAGTAAACTGAAAATAATTATTGATAAATTAAAAAAATATATTATTATAACACAGAGCTGTTGAAATCTTCTTCTTTATTCAAGAAGTACATGTAATGGACTTCCATCTTATTTCAAACAAAATCATTTTCGACAATGATTGGTATCATTTACTAAAATTTTTAAATCTTTGATGGCAAATCTTGCCTGATGCCCATTATAATGAAATAGAGTTTGATGATTATTACTCAGGTATTTTTAATTCTATTAGTATATGGGAAGAGTAAAGGAGAGTAATGGTTAAAAACAAACTCCACAGAGCAGGTAACATCTCAAATTAAGCACAATTGACATTTAGAAAATTACATAGCCGTGTACTTTGTGCTATTCAGTGAATGTCACTTACTATGTTTGGTCCCTGAAATAAAAATGATTAAAGACAAAATAGGAGCTAAAACATAGAGATAAGCATTTTATTTTTCAAGTTATCAGGCATAATGCATATATATATACATTTAAACATATATATTTAAAATATATGTGTACATACTCATAAAGTTTATTTATTGATAATCAGCATACCAATATCATAAAACCTAAATGAGTCTGTTTGTAAGTATAGAAGTATTTATTTTTATCTTGAAAAAGATTTTTGAATTTTGTCTTTATTTTGTACTGTCTATACTTTCTCTAACAGAACTATTTTCACTAAAGAATGACAGAAGATGTACCATAAACTGACCTAGACTTGAGAAGTAATATAGCATTACTTCTAATAACATAGGTTCTAATATTGATAAACCTGAGTTTGAATCACAGAACTGCAATTTATTTATGTATGATTTTGAAATATTGAATTTATTTAATTCTGGGTGAAAGAAAAAAAACAGCACTCTTTACAAAGTTTTTATGAAAATAAACAAAATGCATATTTAAATTAGAATGTGTATCACATCAATAAGCACTCAGTAAGTGTACAATATGTTATTTCAATGCTGTTATTATTTCCATTGGTATACAGTGCTTCATTAATTTTTTTCATGGGTCAGACAGAATATATTATTAAATGGCAAACTTCCTCTAGAAGTTAGAAATAGTGCTTCAGTTATATTTAGAAATTTATCTTTTAAGCCACTTGCTTATATTATCAGAATAATGACCTTCAAGGTACATTCACTTCTACCCTAGAATCATTTGCTTATATTCCAGAGTTTTAATAAACTAAAGGCCTTCTCCACTTTGGAAAAGGTATGTACACAGGGGATAGGAGAGGATGTGCCTGCCACTACATAAGATCACCTAGTCTCATAATTTTGGGTTTTCTCTCCTCTGTTGTGAAATTTGCTGTATGTTTAGGTAAACATCTGGTCCTCTTGACATTACCATATGAAGAATGCACAAAAGGAACAGATTTAAATTATGTGTACTCTATATTTGAAAATGAGTATTTGTATTTTCTACAGCTATAGCCATAAATCAATAAATATATAACCTTTGGAATGTTAATATAATTTCTAGTCTGTCTTAAATTACCTACTAGAATTTTCAATTTGTTAAGTAATACTTTTTAATTGTTTTACTTCATAAATCCTATTGCATGTTCTTATTACTTATACTAGCTAATTATTTAATTGTTTGATTTATTTATTGAGACAGAAAATGTTACCTGCTTATTAGGAAAATATTATAACAAACAAATGATTGCACCTCAATTACAGCACTAACTTTAAAAATGAAAATAGAAAAAAATGTATAGTACTAATCATTTATTAGACACATATAAAAGAATAAATTTTGAGACTAGCATTTTTAGGTTACTTTAATATAATTAGCAAGAATAGTTGATCAAATGTCAGCAAAAAGGGATCTCATGGGTCAAAGGAACATTGATGTCATAAGAAAATGGAGACTATATATATATATATATATATATATATATTTACCTTTTCATTGGAAAATATTTTCCATTAAAACATGTAGATGTTGAATATTTGAGGATTAACATAATTATGGTTAAAACTATAGTTCTAAGTTCTCTTTAGATATACAAACCAAACACAATGTGTGGTGACATATGCTACTGATTTATTCAGGGGTGTGTTTAGATACAGAAGTGTAGGTGAATGTGAACCAAACATTTATTAATAAACTCTTTCAGAAAAAGCATCATCATATTTCAGACATAATTAATATATTAAACATGTTTTCAAAGGGAACTGGGATGAGTTTTGTTACATGGATTTCACAGGACATGAGAAAACATGCTAATAAAATATCTGATAAGGTAGTGTTTTTCTAGGTAGAATGCACCGGCTCTTCAAGAAAACTAATGATACCCTCAAGGGAACTGTAGTCATAAAGTTGAGAGGAACAAACTTTCTCAATTTCATTAAAATCATTAAAAATAGCTCCCCAAATGCTGGATTTAAAACCCTGTTACTCCACTTACTAATAGTGTGAGCTTGGACTAATTGCTTAAACCTCTGTGCCTTGTGCTTTTACCAAATTGGTTCCTTCTTAGGAATAAAATATTTCCTCTATATTTAGAGCAAGGCCTGGCAAATCACTACATATACAAATATATACATTTATAAAGAATACATATGTATACATATATAAGGAGTATATGTGTAGGTTCAACAAATTCTTATTTTTAAAAAATCTCTCCTAAATATTTTATTTCTTTATTAGTTCGACGTAGTCTTAAATATCGGAGGCAAATGTTATTACGTATCCATGCATACATGAATATTGACACAGTGAGATAATAAGTTAAGGCCAGTCCTAGACCAGGATCTACACCCCTTTATCCACTCATGTCTTTTCTGTAATCCAACCATACTGTAATTTGAAATGAACATATACATGTAAAATAATTTTTGACAAATCTGAGTTTCTCTGTCTGCTTGTGTATACGTGGGCTTCGAATGGGACTTGAGTATTTCCTGTTGTATTGATAAACCCCATTATCCCTCTTTGCCTCCCTCCTTTCTCTCCTTACCTTTACAGATATGGTTCCCCCAGATTATGTGGAATTTCAACTATGATGAATTTATTACTTAAACTTAGCTGACTATCATCCCGTTGCAGGTTTTACACCAGTTTCCACATATGAGAGAAAACATTTAGCTATTAAATCTCTGAGTTTGGGATATTTCACTCAGTACAATTTTTTCCATTTCCATCCATTTGGCTGCTAAAGGCATGATATCATTTTCTCTAACAGCAGAGTAGAACTCCACTGTGTGTAGAGACCACAATTTTTGAAACCATCCGGCAAGGGACATCTGGGTTGGATCCATAGTCTAGCTATTAAAATTGAGCTTCTATAAACATTGATGTACCTGTGTCTTTACATTATGCCAATTCTAGCTCTTTTGGGAAAATACCCAGGAGTTAGGATAGCTGAGTCTCGGAGTAGTTCCATCCCTAGTTTTTTGAGGCATCTCCACAGTGCTTTCCAGATTGGCTGTACAAGTTTACAGTCCCACCAGCAGTGTATTAGTGTTTCGTTTTTGCCACTCTGACTGGAGTGACATGGAATCTCAGTAAAGTTTTGATTTGCCTTTCTGAAGCTAGTGATGTAGATCATTTTCTTATATATTTATTGACTTTCTGGACTTCCTAAGTAGAGAAATTTCTATTTAGTTCTCTAGCCAATTTATTAATTGAATTTTTGTATTTTTTGTTTTCAGTTTTTTTCAGTTCTTTATATTTTCCGGATTTTAGTCCACTTTCAGAGGCGAAACATGTAATGATTTTTCTCCCATTCTGTAGGTTCTCTACTGATACTCCACAACATATTTAGCTGAGCAGAAACTTTTCAGATAAATGACATCCCACTAATTGATTCTTGACTTTAATTCGTGAGCTATGGGATTCTTGTTGAGGAAGGAAGTGCCTATACCAATGTCGTGGAGGTTTGATTCTATTTTTTCTTCTAGCAATAGTATAATTTCTGGTTTGTTTCCTAATTCTTTGATCCATTTTGATTTGATTTTATCCAGGGTGAGAGATAGGGATCTAGTTTCACTTGTTTGCATATGGCTGTGCAGTTCTTCTAGCACCATTTGTTGAAGAGGCTGTCTTTCTTCCATGTTATATTTCCCCCGCTTTATCAAATATCAGATGGTTAAAGATGTGTGGATTTGTCTCAGACTTTCTATTCTATTCCATTGATCTTCATGTCTTTCCTGATATCAGTACCATGTTTTTGTTTCTATAGCCCTATAATATAATTTTTGGTCAAGTATTATGATACTTCCTGCTCCCTCTTTCTTGCTTAATAATGGTTTGGCTATTCTGGGATTCTTGGTATTCCAAATGAATATGATAACTGCTTTTCCTGTATCCATGAAGCATGTCATCGATATCTTGATGGGAATTGCATTGACTCTGTTTAGGGCTTTTGGCAGAGTGGCTATTTTAATTGTATTGATTCTGCCTAATCAAGTACATGGAATATTTTTATATCTTCTCATATCTTCTTCAATTTATCTTTTTAATGTTTGATAGTTTTCATTGTATAGGTCCTTTATGTCTTTTGTTAGATTAATATATAAATATATTTTTCTTTTTGAAGTTTTTGTGAATGGGACAGATTTCTGAATTTCTTCTTCAGCAGAATTGCTGCTGGAATATAGGAAAGCTATTGATTTATGAGTGTTGATCTTATAATCAACCACTTTGATAAATTCATTTATAAGCTCTAGTAGTCTTCTGATAGAGTATCTTGGGTATACTATGTACAAGATTATATCATCAGCAAATAGAGATAGTTTGACTTCCTCCTTTTCTATTTGAATTCCTTTTATTTCCTTCTCTTGTCTGATATCTCTGGCTAGGGTTTTGAGGATTATATTAACAAGTGTGGTGAGAATGGACAGCGTTGTCTTGTGCCTGAATTTAGTGTGAGTGGTTTCAGTTTTTCACCCTTAAGTATAATGTTGGCTATGTGTTTGTCATAGATGGCTCTTTCAAAATGAAAGTATCTTCCTAGATCCCTATCTTCTCCAGAGTTTTGTGCATAAATGAGTGTTGAATTTTATCAATGGCCTTTTCTGCATCAATTGAGATGATTATATGTTTTTTGTCTTTAATTCTGTTTAAGTAGTGAATCATATTTATTGATTTGCATATGCTGAAATAGCTTTATGCTTCTGGAATGAAGCCCACTTGATTGTGATGTATTATCTTTTTAATGTGGTTTTGGATGTGATTTGCTAGAATTTCATTAAGGATTTTCCATCTATCTTCATTAGGGAAATTGGTCTGTAATTTTCTTTTCTTCATGTGCCTTTTTTGGGTTTGGGGATCATGGTTATACTTGTCTCATAAAAAGTACTTGGGAGGGGTCCATCCCTTTCAATTTCATGGAATAACTTACTAAGGAGAGGTGTTAATTCTTCTGTAAAGCTCTGGAAGAGCTCTGCTGAGAATCCATCAGGTCCTGGGTTTTTCTTTTTTGGAAGGCCTGTGATTCCTGGTACAATTTCACTATTGAGACTGGTTTATTTAGATTTTCAATGTCCTCTTGTGTTAATTTGTAGGTGTCATATGTGGCTAGATATTTGTCCATGTCTTCCAGATTGTAAAAAGGTGGAAGAGTACAGTTTTTCAAAATAAGTTCTGATAATCCTATGAATTTTGGTTGAGTTAATGATGATGTCTCCATTTTCATCTTCGATTTTGTTGATTTGCTTTACTTCATTCTTTCTTCTGGTGAGGTTGGCAAGGGATCTGTTGATTTTATTGAATTTTTCAAAGAACCAACTGTTATTTTTATTAATTTTTTGTATTTTTTTCTTCTCAATTTCATTTGTTTCAGCTCTGAACTTAGTTATTTCCTGTCTTCTCTTGGGTTTGAGATTGAATTGTTCCTCTTTTTGTAGGGATTTGAGTTGGAGCCTAAGGTTATTAATTTAATATTTCTCCTGATTTTTGATGAAGGTACTTAGTGCTATAAATTTACCTCTTAGGAATGCTTCCATACTGTCCTAGAGATTTCAATATGTTGTGTTATCATTTGAGAGTGATAACACATCATTTTTTTCTATGAATCTCTTGATTTCTGTTCTCATTTCATCTTTGATCCATTCTTCATTTAGGAGGATATTATTCAATCTCCAAATATGTATGTATTTTCTATTGTTTGCCTTTCTGTTAATTGCTAAGATCATACCATTGTGTTGTGACAGGATATATGGCATTATATAAATATTTTTGCATTTGCTGAGATTTTCTTTGTGTACTAGGATATGTTCTGTTTTGGAGAAGGATCTATGCACTGCTGAGAAGATGGTAAACACAGCCAATTTGGGATGACACACTCTAAAAATGTCTGTTAATTCCAATTCATTGATAGTTATTTGGGTTAGGGATACCTTTATTGATTTTTTTTTCTTTGATGAACTGTCTCTTCTTGATAGTGGTGTATTAAGGTCCCCCAGTATTATTGTGTTGAAATCAATTAGTGGATTAATGTTCTTGAGTACTTTTTCTATATATTTGGGAGGGTTGTAATTGGGGGCATAAATGTTAACTATTGTTATGTCTTCTTAAAGTATTGTTCCTTTTGCCATGATGTAGTGACCTTTATCCCTTCTAACTAATTTTTGGTCAAAGTTTACTTTGCAGAAATAAGGATCACAACACTGGCTTGTTTTCTTGGGCCATAAGCCTGGTAGGTTTTTTGCCAACATTTCATCTTTGATCTGTGTTTATTTTGGGCTGTGAAGTATGTCTCCTGTAAGCAGCATCTTGTTGGATTTTGTTTTTTGATCCAGTCATCTAATCTGTGTCTTTTGATTGTGACATTGAGTTAATTAATAGTCAATGTTAGAATAGATTTGTGATTCTGGGTCCCTGGCATTGTGACTTTTGCTGTAGTTTGCACCATCTTGGATATCTTTTAGTGTGTAAGGTTTTTATTGACTTTCCTCTGTCTATGTGTTTTGGGAATTGATAGCTTGTGCCTCGGATTGAAGATTGTCTTTCAATATTTTCTGTAAAGCTGATTTTGTGTTCATGTATATTTTTAATTTGTTCTTATCATGAAAGCATTGTATTTTACCATCACATTTAAAGCTGAGGTTTGCAAGATACAGTATCTTTGTTTGAAAATTGTTTTCTTTCAATATTTGAAAAATATCATCCCATACTGTCCTGTCCTTTATTGTCTGATCTAAAAAATCTACAGTAGTCTTTATTGGTCTGCTTTTTTACATTATTTGACATTTTTTCTCGTAATGCATTCAAAATTCTTTCCTTGATTTCTCGTTATTCATTTTGTATATGATGTGTTTTGGTGAGTTTTTCATTTGGTTAGGTCATTTGGTGTTCTAAAGGCATCTTGAATTTGAGTTTTTGGTTTAATTCTGGAATGGGGGAAATGTTCTTTGGTTATTTCCTTGAGAAGTTTCTTTATGCATTTTTGTTTTTTGTTCTATGTTCTCCCCTATCCTGTCTCTCATGTTATTTCTTCTCATCTCATTCTATACTTCTTGGAAGTTCTGATTAGTATGTTTCTTTTCTTGTCTGTCCTCCTGGGACTCAACATTATTATGCCTGTCTTCATTGTCTGATGTTTGATCTTTGAGAGATGAAGTTCTATTTTCTACTGAATTTACTCTGATATTAATATCTTCAATTGAGCTTTTAATTCATTTGACTGTTTTTCAATTCTAATTAGCTCTGATATGTCTCTTTTCAGAATGTCTACCTCTTTATCAAAGTGGTCTCTCAGCTCCTACAATTGCTCTCTTATTTCCTTTCTTATGTCTTCTTTTAACTCTGATTATTTTAATAATCAGATTGTAGTTTTTTTATTGGTTTCCATCCAGAACCCTATCAGTGGGCTCCTTGGCTGGGGAGTTATGGGTTTGAGTGGAGAATTGCTTCTCTTTTTTTTTCATGTTTGGGGAGTGGGCATGTGAGTCCTCTCAGGTTATACTACTTTGGAGATGTTGATGAGTTGTGGGGTTTTTGTCTCTTTGGTTACTTGTGCTGGATGTAATTTGAGAAGTTGAGATTAACAGTAGTCTTCCCAATCTATGGTTAATTATTGGCCTTTGTTATATCTAATCTCTCACAAGATAAGGTATAAGAGAAAATACAAGCAGCCAATGGGTACAATATACAGCATTAATCTGGTTACTTTGTTCCTTCTAGGAGTTATGCAATATTAATCGCCATTTATGAGCAGAATGGTAGGATTAATAACAATTGTTGATTACAACACTGTTAACCATCAGACTATAACTGGATTAAAACTAACCAAACATTATCAAATTTGGCAATCACATCAGATTTCCATTCAGGCCTTCCAGAAGGATGCATAAACCATATGTTCAGTTACTGTAAGACTATTCCAAATTGTCAAAAATAAAAAATAAAGGCAAAGGAACAAACAAATAAAATTTAAAAAAGAAAGGAAGAAAGAAAAAAGAGGAAAGAAAGACAGAGGGAAAGGTTAGGGGAATGATGTTGTGGCAGGGTTGAGTATTAGATGAATGGAGTGGCTATTGATAGATGGTAGGGAAGATGTGGATAACCAAGAAGTTGACTGCTAGTGGGCTTTGTAGCCCTGACCTCAGGTGGTGTGGCAAGTACTAATATTTACAGTAAAGCAAGTGTTCAAGGGAAAGGTAAGAAATAAGAAAGTAGAAAGAAGAAAGAGGTCCACAGCAACACTTACTATACACAAACACACACACATTAAAAGAAAAGAAAAAGAAATTAAAATCTGCTATATGTACTTGAAGCAGCCCTGCTGATCATCAGTAAAGTCCAACCAATTGTTTTGAAATGTCCCAGAATCTTGCTCATTTGGAGGAGTGGGGAGGGGATTTACTCTCAGGCAGCTGCTTCACTCCCCTATCCAATTATCTCTGGTTTAATCATCCTGCAAATTCCACTGGCTCCAGAGTATAAGATCCTGGCAGGATTGTGAGGAGATTTGCCTGGCTCTGTAGTCCTGCCTGTATGTCCAAAACGTGGTACAGTCTGACCTTTTTCTAAGTGGGAGGGATAGTCTTCCCCATCCTTCACAACAGAGATGAGGAGAGAACCTACTACCACCCCAGTATCACTTCTTACAATTGGTCTCCCCTAGGATGAACTGGTAGGAGTGAGATGAACAGAGTCTTACCCTCTGCTGAATTGAGGGCTGAGCAATCACTGGCAACCAGTGATCAGAGACAGTTTGGGTCTGAACAAGTTCCTCTTTTCCACTTGCTACATCTGAGTCTCCAAAGACACTGATCTCCCACTGACCTGTTTTATGTTCAACAAATGTTTTTCTAATACAAACTCCTTGCTGGAAGGTAACTATTCCAGTGTCTCTTCCTTTCAGGACACAGAAAGAGCTGGGGTGCAACTTGCTTGCTGTCTGCCATTTTCCCAGATCCTCAACAAATTATTTTTTTTATTTGTTTGATATAGCCTTACATATTGGAGGGATCAAGCCAAGAGGACTAAAAAATTCTTTTTTAAAAAATATGATTATAAAAATTTAGTTACTCAGTTTAATTCACTACTTGGCCTGACAGTATAGGCACAAGATCTTTAATTCCTTGGAGGCCAAGAGGGAAACTCACTAATTTATTAAGTCATCTTCCATCCTCAGTTTTCTAACAGAATCATCAAGTGCATATCACATGGTATATATCACTGTCAAATGGAAATATATTGGTCTTCTTTACAATGTTAAAGGGAAGAGAATTAATTATAACACAGATATTCATTCACAGTTCAAGTAGTGTCCACCTCTGTGTATCAAACCAATAGTTCAGCATCAATTTTGCCTTGTCACGTAACATGAGCTAATTGTACTCTATCTATGCTGTATTCTCTTCTCTGTCCCAGATACAAATACCTTCCTCATAGTTAAAAAAAAACTTATTGTTTATTTGTTACTAAAAATTAGTGGAAATACTAGAATAATCCCACAGCCTTTAGATCGCTGTAGTCCTCATTAATATTAATCTTGCTTTAATCTCTAAAACAGTATGGGATATCAATCATTCCAACTAAGAAGGGGGAGAGGCAATAACCATATAAAATTCAAGAAAGTACAGTTCCAAATGGGGGCATCAGATGCCTCACATATAGGCAGTAAATTGAACTGTCACCCAAATGTGCAGTTGCAACAACGAAAGTGCCACAGGTTCATTTTAAAAGCACATCATTTCTTTTGTGCTCAGTTATTAAGTTAGGTATAGAAAATTGTGGACACAATAAAAAATCTGTAACATCCAATGTAGAAACCATATAGAATGCCTATATACAATGAGGCAATGGCTGCTAAAGACATGAACCATCAGTATCACTTGCAAATTTGATAAAAATTTAAATTTATTAAAAATGCAAATTATTATTTCCCGCATAGGCACACTCAATCAGAATATTTGCAAGTCCAGTGATCTATTTTTTACTAACCTCTTCAGATGATTTTGATTTACTATTAAATGCAACAAGGGGATAATTTTGACTGGAATATGGGACCACCTGCAGAGATTTTAACATCACATTGCAAATTTAATGAGGGTGAGATTTTACACTTCCTAAATCAGTTGTGTAAAGGGTCTATCTTTATATTTCTTTAACTAAGTATAAATCTGGTAATTTTAGTCAGTTTTTTCACTACTGTAACCAAAAGACCTGACAAGAACAATCATAGGAAAAAAAGTTTATCTGGGGGCTCATGGTTTCCAAGGTCTCAGTCCATAGTCAGCCAACTCCATTCCTCAGGGCTCCGGTTAAGGCCAGAACATCATGGATGTGGTAGAGGAAAGTAGTAAGGAATATGGCACCAGAAAGCAGAAAGAGAGACTCCCTCACCACAACAAAATATGAACCCCTAAGGCACACCTGCCTTGAAACCCACCTCCTGCTGCTACACCCTGACTACAGTTACCACTCAGTTAATCCCTATCAGTAGATTAAGCACCGCTTGGATTAAGATTTTCATAGCTGAATCATTTCACCTGTAAGCTTTCTTGCATTGTCTCACACATGAGCTTTTGGGGGACACCACCATAGTTCATGTTTTAATTGATTGAAGGATAATTAAAATTTTCCATTAAATAGTATAAATTTTATATCATTTAGAACTGAGTTCTTTTTGGTGTAACTTCTTGTTTCAATTAAAATTTCGCTTAAGTTTCTCTCTCTTTACCTTTATTGTATATTTCTCACTGAAATTTATGGGTTTACATGGCTGCATTACTTTAAGATGGAAAGGAATGAACAGTGTCAGAGTTATTCTGTCTGTACTAAGTCCCAAGTGAGATTAATTATGCATTAATCTTTAAAGCTGTGTACCTCACTCATTGTTGATCCTTGAATCAACTAAGTCCTTACAGTCATCCCACAAACTACCAATGCATTGTCCCTAACCCAGAATACTGTGGGAGCTCTATTTACTAAGCAATGTTTTCATTGTTTTAGAGCATGTCAAAGATTTAGGGAACCCTCCCTACCCTTTGCTATATTGCAATGTACTGGAATTTTGCAGGCTTCCTTCAGAGGGCAGGCCAGATCTTCTTGAGTCCTTCTATCCACATATAACTCTTCCACACTGACAATACACTGAATGAAGAACTTCTCTAGTTACTACATACCCTTAAACCTGAAGTTCTGAATGTTCTTCCCTTCTGTCAATAACTTAGGGGTTTAGCCCAGGAGTTGCAGCACTGTACCCCTTCTCAAAATCTAGGATGTCTAGATTCCTCAGATCATCCTCCTGCAGGTATTAGAACATGGGAAGGATTAACCCTAAAATCAGTGACCTAATTTCCCTGTCCACTGCCTACTGCATAAATTCAATGCATTTGTCCTTTAAGTTTTCCTCTTCAGATGGCTCACTTTAAGCTTTTGGTATTGACTTCATTACACCTTAACCTTGTTTTTCAGGATTTTACTTGTATCCATGTAAGGTTCTTTTTGATACAGAATCTACTCTTCCAAACATATATGTAAGATAAATGTATTTGGATCTTGTAATGTTAAATTTTACCTCCAAATTATTATATTCATAGTAGATCTCAAAATATAATCTGAAAAGAAAAATACATTGGTTTTTTATTCTAATTGTGATGTATTCTAAGTGTATTAATCTCACCCCTATGAGAAAGCATGCTGATAGCCTGATCTAAGAAACTAAAGTATAATAAAGAACAATTAAATATTAAAAATCATTTTCACATGAAGTATACAATCTAACAAAACCTAAAATAAAGAATACTCTCCCCTAAGGACATTAGGCAATCATGACTGTTAGCGTCTGAGCTCTGGTTGCCACTTTGAAATGTGCTGTTGAATGTACTCAGAGGAGACAGGTCTCTTTAAAACACAAGCCTTTATAAATTTTGTATGTGCAGAAATGTATTCATCAAAAAATTAAAACAGGTTTTAGTTTTGATTAGTTTTAGCACTTTAACAAGCTTGTATAATTATGCCTTGGCATAATCCATGTGTGCAATTTACACATAATATTTAATAGTTATTACATAGAACAGAGAATATAAAAATCTAAAACAATCTTTGGAAGAAGCTCTAATAATTTACAGGAAACTTCCATGTTTTGAAATTATAAACGTAATATCAGCATTAGAGAAAAATTACCTTACTTGAATCATACCATTTTCATTCCTGTGATAGTGTATATCTTTAATAAATAATGGTGTAGAAAATAAAAATCATGTTTTATTTTGTATTATACAAAATACAAATGGTAATATTATATTGTAGAATGTTATTTAACTTTTTAATATTTAAATTAAAGCAGAACAAATAAAAAGTAAATCCTAATATTTAAAATATTCTTAAAAATCTGTGAGATACATTTCAGTATCTTAAAGATATGTTATTCCATACAAATACTATCATATTTTTGCCACCTGTAAATAATATTTTTTGGTACATTGAATATTATTATTTACTTTTAAATCAGATTGTATTGCATTCAATTTAGGGGAAATATTTATCTCATTGCAAACTTTAAAATGTTTATTTTAATTATAGTATTTTCTGTTTTTCAAAGTCTAATTCAAAAGTGGGTATTCAAAAGAGTAATAAAGCAAACTGTATATTTTGCTAATGGTGCAAAGTAGTCTGAAGAAACAGACAGCTTGAAAATAGAAAATTCAATGGAGAAATCAATAAACTCAGAGGAGGATGAAATGGAGGAGATGCAAATCCCATAATTAGTAAGCAAACAATTCATAGCAGCATCCATACACAAAATACAATCTGTTTCTCTAATATTTGGAAAAGCAGCAAATCCAACCCCTAACATAAATTCAGACTCTCAACCTAACAGCTATATTATCGGTAAAATGGAATTAAATACCCATCATATGTCAAAAAACAATGTACAGATGGGAGATGCTTTTTGATTCTTTATTGATATCTTCATTGTTTTAGAGTATGTATTTTATGACTAAATACTTCTTACAATTTAAAACTTTGAAAAATCTCTACTCTTTGTGCTCAATTAAGTTTTAAAATAGGAAACAACTATTAAATATCCGTTCTGTACTGCACCACTGTGATTTTCCTCCCTTTTTAACTTTATAGTTATAGACTTTCCAATTTAACAGAATATAAAAATTATTTCAAGCAAAAAGACACAAAGCAAGAAAATTTCTGAGTTAAATATTTTTAATTAAATTCTAGATATATATTAAATCTATCCTCAAGCCAACAAGAAACATTTAAATACCATTTTGCCCGGTAAAATATATTTGGAGCGTGATCACTTATATTGACACACTTCAATGCAAAAGAGAGAATATAATAATGGTAGAATCATAAAGACTATATCTAAATTACATGTCTCCATATACATATATTTCTATATTCTTTGCTACTTTCCTTTCTATTTGTGGCTGTTTCCTCCTATATTTTTTTTTTGCTTTTGAAAGGAATCAGGAAAGACTAGCAACAAAAGATTATTTAACTTTATAAATAAATGTATATCCTTGAATTATCAGTTCTGGCAAGAATTATCAAAGAGAGAAATTCCTGTTCCATGCATTCATTTTATTCTATATAACACACCACTCGAGATATATTTGAAATCTCATGGTATCTTCCTCTTTTTTGCTTTTCCTAATCAAAATATATTTAGGAGTAATTCTGTTTTTGTCAGTCTCTTATGAAGAAACGTAATTTGTTATGGTTACAAATAAAAGCCTATGACTGTTTTTAGAAAGTTCATCAGTAGCGCATAGGTGGGAGAGATTTCTGTGAGTTTCTTTATACTAGCAACAATTTATTCCATCATGTATTATTTCTGAGTTAAAATTACAGTCCACTTAGAGTAAAATCAATGAGATATAATAAAAATATCTATTACAGTAGTGGACACTCCTTTATATGCCTAGCAAGCTCCTCTTTTGTTTCTAATGAATACTAATTTGTACATAGTCTCTGCTGAACACTACACAACTGTAGAGATATGGAAACTCACTCAGTTCCTAGCTCCTGACCTCTAGCGTTTGACGCAGATGATTAAGCTGATTAGTTCATGGGAAAGCTGACCTAGAATGAACCTATTAAAAGGGAAAGACTCCTCATGTGTGCTTGAGAAAAAAAAAGTGTTTCACTTCCTTCCAGTTTTATCTGACTGATACTCCTGTCTATGAAGAAAATCTTCCTAAGGAAAAGATGTGTTTTGATTAAAAGATCAGAGAGAAAGAAATTGGATTACTTCCCTGCCTAATGCTATGTAATGTACTATTTTATTGTTTAACTTTTAGGTTTAAATTAGGATTTCTATTACATGTAGTCAGTATCATTAAGATAGCTATCAAAGTACAAAGACTTTAACTTGTCAGTTTGAAGCTAACAACTTGGCTGAAAGGAATGATCTTCCAATATGCATTTCTCATCAAAATGTGCTTTTGGTTTTATGTATAGTATATCTTCTTCTTCTTTTTTTTTTTTCATCTTATGATGTAAGTGGATAGCTAATTCTTACCTGGCACTTCTGTCATGGCAGGTGTAAATATGGGCATTACTTGAACTAACCTACATAATAATAAGTACTAACAATTATATGAGGAAATGCTAGTATTCTGCTCTCAGTTTTCAGATAACATGACTCAAAGAACAGAGTGATTATGTTTATTATGTGGCAGGCCTAGTGTTAAACAGAGTCATCTGAATATAAAATTCATTCTCATATGGCTTTACTTCATCTATAATATAAACACCCCATAGTGGTTCATCAGCAGCTCTCATTAATGGTAATGTTGTGTTGGCTAATAGTCCATCTCTGGCACAGTCTGTATTTTTCTAATAAACCTGATTGGTGCTTGCTTCAGCATTTGTTTCACTGAGTAACACCAGATCAGAGTGATAAAATGAATTCAGAAATCATTTAGTGTTTACTCTAACAGTCTTCCTCATCTAATCTCTTTTTTGTTGTCACACTGTTATTCACTCCATTAATTTTGGCTGACATAGTTCTAATTTTATTTTCTGGTTAAGTCATTGCATTACATTTATTTTATTCTGTAAATGTAACTTGTTGCAATGAAGGGGAAATGAAACCTAGGAAGGAAATGAAGCTCCTGGCATATACCGGAGAAAAAAGGAAAACAATTATTAGAAGTTAATTGGAGAAAAAAGGAAAAAAATTATTAGAAGTTAATTGAAAGAGAAATCTATTAACATATATGTAACATGAGAATAAAGAGCATGTAGTGAGTTTTTCTTGACCCTCTGATCAAGAAGAGCTTAAATATCCTTTTTTTGGAATGATGATAAATAATAGCTTACACTAGTGTTCTTGATTCTCTGGCTCTATGTCATGCCCCTTGTGAATTCTGCAGTATTTAATGCCATGTTAGATTTTCACTTTCACCAACTTCAATGACCAATCTGCAAAGAAGCAGCAATACAAAGAGAACTAGGCTGCTAGTTTTTCATTAAGTATTTTCAGTGATATTCACTATAACCTTCTATGGTGGTATCAAGAACTACTTCTGAACCTCCTATGATTAAATCCTTGTCCTTCAATCCTCATCTCCCATACCCAGATTCCTATTTTTTCCTGTTTCTAAGCATATTCCCTATTTAGTCTAATTCTCCAATTTCCACAGATTTCCTCCCAAAATGAGGAATTTGTATTCCCTTATAAAAAGCAACTTGATATCTTGATATTATCGCCAAACATCTGTATGACATAACTGTGTCCATCCCTCACATTTGTGAATCAAATGTGTCTAACTGTGGTCCATACATTTTGGGATGCTTCTCTATCCCCTCTGAAAGCATAGTTTATCAATAAGAATTTCATTTTTGATAGCTACTTGAAATTCTTTTCAAGTAAAGTTCAATATGGTTTTCCTGACCCAGCCAGCCAAACTCTACATAAGAAAAAAATGTCATAGAGAATAACCCCTTCACTGAAGGATCCAATACATTTTTAAAATAATTCAGCATTACTATCCTAAACAAATAATCATGAATGGAAACAGCAATCTTTAGTGGGGAAAAATCATTCTTTAAACACTAATATCACTGAAACTTAATTGACATTATCATAAAAATATTAATCATATGACTTTAAATCTTACATGTAAAATTGTTCTTCTAACATAAAGACGAATGCAGAAAACAGCTCTTTTAGAAATTGATGAAATCCTTCCATGAATACATATGCATGACAAAATTAGCAATTATCTTTGAACTTTTTAATAGGATAAGCAGAGATTCTCATTTTGGCACTCAACTACACATAATTTCCTCAGAAGGAAAAACAATTAAATTTCTCAATGTATTTTCTTGCAATTTATGTTTGTAAATATATTGCTTATGTAAGAAACATATCATGAAACTTTGTCAGTGAAGAGTCAGGAAAATATGTTCTAAAAATTTTGGGACATATAGCCTTTTGATGGCCTCTTTTTCATGTATTTGAAAAAGAAATACTTATCATCTACTGGAAATTATGCCAATCAGAAGAAATCTGAGTTCCTGTGATAATGCAGAAATGTTCAGAAGTGAGGTAGTTGGACCGTGAGGGCTGTAACCTAATCTGTCCATCCTACTTTGAATGGACTAGGTGGTAACCTTAGGCAAGTGCGTATGACTCGGCGAGATAGGTTACTAGAGATGTGCCAAGGAAGAGTTTTCTTTTCTCTCCTACTTCCCTTGCTATGCTTCCTAGCCTCTGTGAAAGAAGCAGAGCTCTGCTCCTCCACCACATGGCTTTTCTGCCATGATGTTCTAGCTCACATGAGTCCAGACCAATGGACTCAGCCCACTATGGGCTAAACCTCTGCAACAGTGAGTCAAAAAATAAATTTTTATCCTCTAAATTGTTCTTGACAGATATTTTGGTCTTAAGAATACAAAGTTGACTAACACAAAAGCATGGCAAGAGATAATTACTAAGACTTTATCTGACAGATATCGGTGGGGAAAATCTTCCTTTTCCCCACTGGGAGTGTTTTCAATTCTCATACATTGCAGTAACTGTGGGAAGAAAGAATTAGTGACTTAGGAAACCTTAATTGAAACTTTTCTGCATTCTTGCTTTCTTGGCCCATGTTCTTCATTGGAGGGTTTCTTAATGAGAGACCTCTAGTCAAGGCCTTCCTCAGGGGATCTCTGTTGGGAATTTATCAGAAAGAGGTGGTGGAAATCTTGAAGTCACTCTTTTCCACTATCAGTACTCAGTATTTTTCTAACCAAACCAGCCATACTTTTCTCCCCATGGCTTATAAATCTATGGGAACCTTTTCTCAGGGTCCTCACAGGATTGAGGTGACACTCTCTACCAGAACATCATCCCATGGTAGGAAATATAACTGGGAGAGCCAGTCCTGTGTCAGATTTACCCCCTTGCTTACACTATCAAAGTTCATGATCATACTATTGGCAATTACTTTCATTTTGACTTTTTGTTGTAATTGACTAGCTTGATCTTACAACATAGGTCTTTCTTTATGTCATTTAAAGTACTGACTAACTTTACTAAGAAAAGGGAAATCTATTTCTGGATGGGTGATCTGGAAAGGCAGGCTAATTAATGGTACAGTGAGAGAGAGAGAGAGAGAGAGAGTGTAATTCAGTTTATTTAGTTTTTCATGTGGCTTTCGTTGCTCTCACCCTTCGTTGTGTATGTGGTTCTGGGGTTCAAACCCACATACTGGCACATGCCAAACTAATGCCATAATCATGGAGCCACCATTCTAGACCCAAGTAAGACTATGTTGAACCAATTAAATTTATTAATTTCAAACTATTTAGTATTCACAGAAGGGGGTTCCAATAATTCACTAGACTTCCAAAGGAATCCACAGCACAAAGCCAGATTAATCACCTCTGCTTGTGTGTGGGGTGTTTGGGCCTTTTGAGTTGGTAGCTATTGCTTGGTGGTCTGAAGCTGAGGTAGTACAGGTGTCACTGGAAGGATAACCTGCAATTGGAAGTCATAGATCTATAATTTTACACAGGATCTATACTCCACAACAGATAGGAGAGTGAGTAGTGAGTGAGCAGAGTTTGAACCTATACTCCATGACTGGATTTCAACTGTTCATCTGAGAACTGGTAGTGCTACTATGTATAGTAAAGTTACTTTAAGGATTAAATTAGCTAATCTATGCAATGCACTGTGAAAAAATACCTGTCCTATAGTTAACACACACTAAACACTTTATATATTTGTTATTTTGAAGAACTGTTAGTGCAATTTGCATTTTATTCAACAATATGAAGTTACTTCCACAAAATTGTAATATTTGATGCTTCCTTGAAATTTTTAAAATAAGGTAAATTTGGAGATATCACATTTCACCTTGTGTTTCTTAAGTAATGAGGGTTTAATTCATTTTCTTATAGAATACCTCAGTTCATGAATTAAGTGTTGTTATTTGCTCAATTTTATATTATAGAATCTACCTTTGGTCTTTTATATTGTTAATAATTTTTATATATGCTGAGTTAGTGTGAATTACCAGAAAGCAGAGTCTAAGGCAAAGATATATATGATAGTATTTTTTTCAGGAATTGTAAAATCAAGGAAGTGGAAGTAAGGAATAAGTAAGTTGGAAGGGAAGGAAAGAGAAACAGTGTTACCATAGTGTTCACTTTAGAATGAACTGACTGATCTTAAGACATTCTTCTGTGTATGCATAAAAATGAATATATCTAAATCTTGGAACAACCTAGATGTACCTCACTGGATGAATGGATACAAAAACTGTGGTCCACATATACCATGGAATTTTACACAGCAATTAGAAACAATGATATTCCAGCCTTTGAAGGTAAATGGATGGCTATGGAAGAAATTATGCTGAGTGAAATTAGCATAACCCAGAGAACCAAGGGTCGAATGTGTTCACTCATCTGTGGTGGCTGGAACTAGACCCTGACCATTGAGAAAGGTGGTCTATTATCATGTGTTAAAACCAGATAAGGTGTAATGTTACACAACCTAATACATTTTTAGAGATGTTGTGGGAAGGGAGGAATAAGGGTGGATAACTGAGGGCACACTCTTGAGGGTAAATCTAATCTTCAGAAGCTATATACATTTTATATTATTTTGTTAAAAACTTGTATGATTGTACAACAAATAAATTTCTCAATAAAAAAAGAAAAATAAATAAAATACTGCTAAACGTATCAACTGAAATACTTAACAAAATGAATGTATCTAAGAAAGACTATATGGGAGAGAATGTCATTGTGTGCTGACTCCTGAATGGCATTAATCAAAGATTTGGGCTCTTATATTTTAAATGATCCAGCTATTTAGGTTCCTTATAAATATTAATTGAAATATATTAAGTTTCAATTCAACAGGTAAGTTCCAGCCTTGGGAGCAAAACCTTATGGGTTAGGCCTTGGTAGGGACTTGATTAATGAAATCAGAAGCAGTTAACAAAAGCTGATTGCTACAGAAATAACTGGGCTGGATGACAGTGAAAACTTGGGAATATACAATATAATTATAAGTGCTTACAGGGATTTTAATTAGATATCAGAAATATTAATTGGTAAATGCTGTAGCCTTTGGACTGATTTGGGTATGAAGACATTTAAATGTATATAACACAGTGTGTCTCTTTTAAAGACGTTTTATTGGTATACATTTATGCTACACCTAGTTATATACAACATATTTCATCAGTTAGCATAATCTAGACCTTTTCCTAGCCTCAGTTAAAAGGAATTTTTTCCTTTGCCTGTTAATTTTGCTGCTAATACAAATGAAACATAGATATAATATAACAGTAAATATAAAATATTAATATATCTTAATAAAAATGGAGCTAAATTTAATATTTTCTGATATTTCTCATTTTTAAATAAAATAACATTTTAAATCTAATTGATTAAAAAAGTATTTTCAATAGACATTTTTCATATTTCACTAAACAGGAAAATACTTATTTTTCTTTCTTTATGACATACATTTTTTAAAATGCTGATAATAACACAGATCAATTATTTAACCAAAAAATGAAATAAATATTGTAAATGAAAAATAATTATTTCTCACCAAGAAGGGCAATTGAATTCCCTATGCTTTTGTTGTGCATGTTATTAGAAGTGGAATTGAGTTCTAAAATTATTGCTATAAATTCTTGTCTTTTATAGGAGGGATATTATATAGTTGATTGCATGCTCAATGTCCCATAATAGCAATTCATCATTTTACAATATTAATATTCATTTTTACTAAATATGGAAACCTCATATAATCAGCAATTTCCTCATCAATTTGGGGAAATCAAATTCATTATTAAGAGTTAGTATAATATTAACAGCAAAATGCCATTCCTGGTTTAAAAATAAACAAGTCTTGATTTACCTATTATGTTTAATTTTGCATGTTGTGAGAAGATTATAATTTAATTCATAATTTATTCTAAAGGTAGTTAGAATAACTCATTCAACCTATTATTAAATGAGAGAAAGAATAAGAATAAGAAAGAAGCTCATATTTTTTCTTTCAAATGATGCTGACATCAATACAAACTACAAAAATTCTTATATTCTAACCAATGACATTCTTCTTAGTCCACAGCGGTATCTTTCTCTATATATTTTAATTTTTACCAATATAAATGCAAATTTCTACCTAATTTTTAGTTATTCATTGCAGATAAATACTTGGAGATATGATGAGGAAAAAACCATTAAAAGCAGAGTTATATGTATTCTATTGCAGGAGTATATGCAGGCGGTAATTAAATATATATAAATATATATATATTTATATAAAACCAATGGTCACTTGCTCTTGGAGAAAAATAATTAAGTGGTCTGAGATCTTTCACAGAACTTTTGTGAATATGTGTTGACATTCTATTGCAGTGTTCTGTGATTCATGAATACATAATTAAATGATAGTTTAAATTTTAAAAAAGTGTCTTTATTCATGACACAGTTCCTTTGTTTATATTTTAGAAATTAAAAGCCTTTATCTCTTCTAAAAGTCACAATATCATAGTGCATATTAAAATATTATAATCGCATATGTGTATGTAAATACACTGCATTGCTTAATGATGAAAGTAAATATTATGAAAAATTAAATATTTAATATCAATCCACACTTTATGTTGTATAAAAGTTAAAGGGAAAACAATTAATTTTATAATATACTTTTCAAAAAATATTAAGATGCAACTAATCATAAAATGAGTAATATGATTTTAAAGTTTTATAAGTTATTAAGTGGACTTCAGGACACATGCGAAAACAGGTAACACCTGGTACAGATAGTATGTCTAATGATAACACAGATCCTTTCTGGTACATTTAGTACTTTCAAAAATGAATAATGTCCAAAAATTAACTCCACAGATAGTTATAAATGAGGGTCAAAGTGAAATGTAATTTTGTGAAACAAAATCAGCCATAGAATTCATTTACCTTTATTCTGTTAGATCTGTTGCCATTTGTATTTTCCAATAAATTTAATTTAGTGTGTGTCTAAGATGGATGATATTTATTCTCTTAGATTCTGTTCTGTTCTTCTATTTATCTGAATTTAAAGTATTATATATTTTATTCATCATATTGCCTAATTAATTTACTGTATTAAAATTAATTTTACTTTATTCAGATTAAGTAAATTAAAGTCATTTAATTTCATTGTATTCAAAATTTAACTCTTTCTGCTATTTTAATGGGAAACATTTTTTCATATTACTGAAATCATGCAGAAAAGCATATATTTTCCTCTGTTCAAAACCTAAAAAATTGGGAACTAGAAGATATCTATGAAAACATTTTTTTTCTTTTGTTACATGTTCAAAGTGAATGGTGAATATTTTAGGGGAATCAAGCAAGTAATGATATATATGCAATTTTAATGTGCATTGCAGTGTTAATTTGGAACAATGTGAAAAGTGATTTTTTTGGCTAGATTTCCAAACAAATAATTATAATCATTTTAAATACAAATTGATCTTTAGTTAAAATGGCAAGACTTTTCATTTTAAACACTTTTAGAATATTGACTTTTGTTCCTTTCATATACATGTATATAAATTAATTAAAATGGATAAAATAAGATTTTGTTAATCTTATATGGCAATTATTTATAAGAATAATCACATGATAGTATTTGAAAAACCTATAGGAGTTATTAACCCCACATGAAATACCTCCCATTAATTGCTTTCACAGAAACATTTAGCACCAAAATTGTTCCAATGGAGTTTCATCAAAATGATTGCTAATTGTTATGGTGCATTTAAAGTTTTAGTCAAATTTGTATTATTCTCTTTATATACAGATTGCTCTCTTCAATGAATAATTATCAGGCTGGAAAGTATCATTTTGAAGGTGACAGGTTGCAGAATAAAAAATACAAATAGAATCAACTCTTTACGTATATAAAGTTCACCATTAGAAGAACATTGAAAAGAGGTTGGGAATTTAGCTCTGTGGCAGAGCGCTTGCCTAGCACGTGCAAGGCTGAGTTTGGACCTCAGCCCTGACAAAAAGAAAAAGAAGAAGAACATTGAACATGCTATTTTTTGTTATTATGGCATAAACTTATTTCCTTAAAATATTTTTATGTTTTCATTATTGTGTTTTCTATTCCACTGTTGCCTATGATCCCTTTAATGTGATATATCCAGAATAGATAAATATATAGAGACAGAAATTAGATTAACATTTCAAGAGGCTGACTTGACAGAGAGCAATCACAAGTGAATAGCAATATGTATGGATTCTTGCAGGGAGTCATGAATTTTTCTAAATTAGATAATAATGGTTATAACACAAGTCTGTATATACTAAAACCACTGAATTGTATCCTTTAAAGAGGTGAATACTTTTGGTATGTGAGTTATTAATCACAATAAATCTATTATCAAATAAACACACATTGAAACATCTTCTGTCATGAAAATTCAGAGATGAGGGAGAATAGAATATCAAATTATAATCAAACAATTTAATATAAAAACTATCATTTAACCTGACAGGAAATGTAGGGATGTAAAATTTGGACTCCTTCAATTTTATAGAACTGGCACTGGAAGATTGTTATCATGGATACTAAGCAATGCCAATTTTCTTTCCTCAGGATTTAAGATGCATGTGATGCAACATAAGGTCCAAAGAGAGCATTAGAATTGCATGTTGTTTGTTTGTGGGACTTCATATTAGTACAACTACTTTGGAAATCAGTCTTGGGAATCTTCAAAAGTTTAGGAATTTCCCAGCTATTCTACTCTTTGGTGTTTAAAAAAAATAACATCAACATATTCTAATGATACAATGCAATTCAGAACACCTGGGTTGTGGAACCCAGGTACCCATCAACAAATAAAGGAATAAAGAAAATGTGGTGTATATAAACAATGGAGTTTTACTCACCCATAAAGAAGAATGAAATTATGAAATTTGGTGGTCAATAGGTGGAGCTGAAGAGCATTGTGCAAAGTGAAATAAGACAGTCTCAGAAAATCAAAGGCTAAATGTTTTATCTCATACATGCAAACAAACAAACGGGAAGAAAATGAATAGAAAAGAGATGTCATGAAAATAAAAGGGAGACTAGTAGAATACAGGAAGGGGATTGAGAGGGAGGGTGAAGGAGTAAGAAAGAGGAAGAGTAGCAGAATAAAATTGACAAAATTATGCTCTGTTTATATATGAATATATACATATTATACAGTTATAATACTCACTAATTTAAAAATAATATTGGAAGAGTACAGGAAGGTTGGAAGAGTACAGGAAGGAGACTGGGTGAGGAAGGAAGGGAGGTATAGCAGAATGAGATTGATCAAATCCTGTGCATGTATGAATGTCACAATGAATCCTACTATTGTGAATAATTTAATCTACAAATAAAAGCCATAAAATGTCTGTTGCTACTAATAATCTGAAAATAGTATTTTAATTTTTATATTAGTTAAAATATAAAAGAATAGAATGGACCAGTTAAATTAAGGACTATTATCTGTGTGGTAGTCAACTGGAGGACTTCTGAAATATTGTTTATTTTTATTTAATTATTTATGGTAGCATTATTAGTATTTTTGTGGTGTATGTGCTTTACCAGTGAGCTTCTTCTTTAACACTCAGCTGAAATTTTTAATAACAAGAGATAATAATGATTTTCTGTGTTTGTTTGTATTATTTATTAAATTGGAACAATATGAAACATAATTTTATTTGACTAGATTTCCAAATTACTAATTAAAATCTTTCTAAATATAAATTTGCTCATAGGTTAAAAGATTAGCATCTTTTATTTTAAAGAAAATTCATGCATGTATGTGTGTTTAGAAATTAAAGGATGTGAGTTTCTTTGTGTTTTAGAGATATGCATAAGAGGTTGAGAAGAAAGAAGTTGAACCTTGATCTTGAGCTCTCACTTTGCTCATCTGCTATAGAAATGGAACATTCATGGTAAAAATGCACATCACTGAATATAATGGAGAACTTATTTTAGTATTATGGGAGCTCTGTAGGTTGACAACAACTTGAGAATTAATTAGTAATAAAAAGAAAGATTGGGTTAATATTCCAATAAAATCCTTGATTAAAATTTAACTCATTTTAAATAACTTTTAAAATCTATTCTTTTACATTTGATGACCAAGCAGATCTCATCTTCTGCAATTTTATTATAATAGAAGTGACAGGAAAGCTGTCTCATATACTGGACAAATTTATCATGAAGATTTTATGCCTTGAGAACATACTTTAAGGCTGGAAATTAAGTAGATGAATAGACATTCAGTTTATCACTTAAATGTTACCCTATACAAAGAATTTCTAATTGCAGATATTCACAGGGCATATATTCTTCGCCCACCTACAAAAAATAATATGGATTTTAGAATGATATTAAAAGAAAATAATGAGTATGTAAAAGATACTAGTGGTTAGGTATGCTATAGATCTTTGTCACTGAAATTAGTTTTGTTTTCACTGATCCTGTATCAGTCAGAATAGACTGTTATGTGATGGTTAAAAAAATGAGTGGGAGGCCATTAAATTAAAAAGCTGCTATACATCCAAGGAATTGAAATTGTCAACAGGTAATACAGAATAGGAGATAACCATAGCCTGCAATTCCTCTGATGGGGGACTAATATCTAAAATGTGCAATGAACTCAGACAACTTAGTACCAAAAGCACAAACAATCCAATGAATAAATAGGCCAAAGAGCTAAGTAGAAACTTTTCAACAGAAGAAATTGAGTAAGTAAATGAGTACATGAGAAATTGTTCTAAATCACTAGCAATCAGAGAAATGAAAACCATAAACTACATTTAGATTTCACCTCACTCCAGTTAGATTAGCAAAGATGAAGAATATAAACAATAACAGATGCTGAAGGGGTTGCAGGGAGATAGGAACACTATCACATTTTTAGAGGAACTGCAGACTGGAACAGCCACTCCAGAAAGCTGTGTGGAGAATCCTCAAAAAATAGGGATGGACCCCACCATAAGATCCAGCTATCCCTCTTCTGATTATTTTCCCAGAGGAGTTATAATCAGCACATTATAGTGACACAGCAAAATCAATGTTTAAAATAGTTCAATTTATAATAGCTAAATTATGGCTGAACCCAAATGCCACTCACTGGATGAATGGATCCAGAAACTGTTGTATATACATACAATGAAATTCTGTTCAGCAATTAGAAAAATGATATTACAGCCTTTGAGATTAAATGGATGGCTATGAAAGAAATCATGTTGACCAAAGTTAGCCAAACCCAGAGAGTCAAGGGTTGTATGTTTTCACTCATTTGTGGCGACAGGAGCTAAACAAGGCTTAGGTGAAAGGTAGTAAAACTCATGTTTTAGACCCAGCAAAGGCATAGCAACCATAGAAATGTGGTGTGGGGGAGGGAGGACAGGGAACAGGTAGGGAGAGGGGAAAGGGAAGGAGAATAGTGAGGGATCTAGGGAGACAAGCAACAATGCAGCATACTTGCTCCCCACCCTGAACCCAATAATACTTATGCAATCATTCAATTCTGGAAAATTCACAATCTAAAGCATTTATGTCGCTTGTAGGAGTGAAATATAAAAGAATTAAGAACTGGGTGTGGGTGATGTGGGGGTAATTCTGGTTTAAGAATAGACACCTATCATATTGTTATTTTATATGCATTTATGGTTTTACAATAACTCAACTCCTTAATAAAATCTTTTTTAAAATTTAAATGTAGATGTAGATGGCTAAAACCAATAGGAATATTTCTTATTGCTTCCTCATAATGAATAAGGAAAAGAAAGCCCATTATTAAGAGATAGAGGTTGATGGATTCCATGTATGAGTACAATTGTATTACAACACTTAATGTCTATGTAAGCCAGCCTCAGTGGAGACTCTGAAAATTAAAAAAAATGCCAGTACCATGGAACAACTCTCAAGGAGCTACAGGAATGGATCAGAGAAAGGCCAAGTGGTCTACAAACAGGAAAGCCATAGGAGTGGAGCTACACTAGCCCACTAGAGAGAATATCAGGATGTCATGTGTGCCAGGTGCTGGACATGCAGATACAGGACTTGTTTGCCCAGCTGAAGACTGATCTTGTTTTAGTTCCATCCCTTCTTTTGGTGCCCCTATTTCTTCCTTTTGGAATGGAAATGTTTGTTCTCTGCCTTTATATTTAGGATATATGTAAGTTGCTTTTGGTTTTTACAGGGGCTCATGCTGACAGTTCGGCATGTGTCTCCAAGGAGACTTTGGATATGGACTTTTGGGCAATGTTGAGACTCTTAAGACTTCGGAGACTCTTGGAAATGCACTAAATGTATCTGGCATTGTGAGATGAGCGTGAACTGTTGGGGACAGTGTGATGGTTTAGATGTGAGGTCTCCTAGGGTTACCCAAAAGCTCATGTGTAAAACAAAGCAAGAAAGTTTAGAGGTGAAATGATTGGATTCTGAAAGGATTAACCTAATCAGTGAATTAATGCTCTGATATGGATTGAGTTGGAGGTAATATTGAGAAGGTAGGAAGTAGGTAGGAGATAGGTCCTTGGAGGCACAACTTTAGGATTTAAATTTTGTCCTTTTTGAACAGAGCTATCTCTTTCTCCCTCTCTCCCTCTCCCTCGCTATCTCCCTCTCCTTCTACCTCTCTCTCTTCTCTCTGTTTCCTGAACTGATGTTCTGAGTTGCTTTCCTCTGCCACTCTTCTAGCATAAAGTTCTGCCTCACCTCAGGACCTGCAGTATGGAGTGAGTTTTCTAAGGACTAAGGCCTCTGAAACCAGGAGCCCTATAATAAACTGTTCATCCTCTAATTGCTCTTGTTAGATCTTTTAGCAAAGAAAAAGCTAATTAAAACAGCAACTTAAGAAATAGCCAAAACTTGAAAAGATAGTTCTTCCAAGAAAGTATACAAACATCATCAGGTACATTAAAGATGTTCAACATCACTTATCATTAAGGAAATGGCAATCAAAACAAGAATGAATTATCAATGTTGGTGAGAATGTAAAATGGTGTAGCTGCTGTGGAAAAAGAATAATATTCTTCAAAATAAAAAAATAAAATTATTAATATCATTTCTATATATTTATTCTAAAGAGAAAAATCAAGATCATAGAACAAATATTTGTCATTATATTCTTTGCAGTATTATTCATAGAAACCAAATATTGAAAACAATCTAATGTTCATGGATAGATGAATGGATAAAAAATGTGTCATATATATACAATGGAATAATATAAATGAAATCCTGACATATGTGGCAATATAAATGAACCTTGAGAACAATAAAAACATTGTTACCTGAAATAAATTAGTCACAGAATGATAAATACTTTATGATTCCACTTTTATAAGTTTCATAAATAGTCTAATTAGTAGAAGCAGAAAATACAGTGGTGGTTGCTTGGGTTCAAGAGGAAAAGTGAATGGGGATTTTCTTTCCAACAACTATAAAGTTCCAGTTATGCAAGATGAATGAGTTTCAAAGATTAGCTTTGTATTGTACCTATAAGTAACAATACCATAGAGTACATTTAAAAATCATTTAAGGGATTGTTCTCCTGTTATTTGTTCTTACCATAATAAATGAAATATATAAAATGAAATATAAATAAAATTCTGGATATTAAATTGTGAAAATATAATAATAATAATAATAATAATAAAATTTACTGATAAAAGTTCACCTCACAGGGCTGGAGCTTGTCTCAGTGGTTGCCTGGCATGCACAAGGATGCAAGTTCAAACCCCAGCCCCACGTACAAAACCAAGTGTTAGAGCAACAAAAGTCACATGAAAAAATTGATTCTCTGTTTCTCTCTCTTTCACTTACTGTCCCTCTCTCTTAAAAAAAAAAAAAAAAACCATTCACCATACCATCAAGAATATTTAGGGGTAGAATTGAGTTTAGATTCACTAAAGAGGGTATAAAAGTTGTTGTAGTCACTATTGTTGGGAACATGAGGCTCAGCTGGCTTGTAAGAGAATTGGTGGTAAACAACTCTAAGGGGTCCAGCTGGCTTGTAATTAGCAAATTGCCTGACCGCATGACTAAGCTATTCGGCCACTCATTTGTTGCAATTGGAGAAAGGTGTTTGCATTGTACCCTATTGGCTGTTGTAATGGATAAATAGAGTAGCAGCTAGTC
>PVKS010013589.1:0-50413 GCA_004027875.1 Aplodontia rufa
GAGGGCCCGTGCGCCTGCGCAGGAAGGAAAGGAGGCGGGCCCACAGCAGGGCGCCCGCGTTCGTGGGGTGGTGTGGGCCGGTGTGGCTAAGAAAAGGGCCTGGCTCGGGCGGAACGGAAAGCAGAGGTAGGGCAGCGCAGGCGCCGTAGGACTCGGACCTCTGCTTTCGCTGGAGGCCTGGCTCCGCGATTACTTCCCGGCAGCCCCGGATCCTTGTTTACATGCGCTTTGATCTCCGCTCTCGCCTGAACGCCAGGTTCTAAGGCTCTTAAAGAGCCCGGGAGGGGTTTCTTTTTCAGCGTGGCAGTCGGTTGAGCGCAGGCTCTGAAGCCACACACCCCCAGATTTGAATTTCCAGGGCAGTGACTGGGCAGACTGTTTTCTGTGCCTCAGTATCCACATCTGCAAAATGGAAACAATCAAAGCAGCATCTATAAGGCCATGAGGTCCCCTTAATTCCCAAGATGGTGAACTTCCTGCTTCTCTTCCGCACTTGCTGGTTCCCGCCGGCGCCAGGCCCCATCCAATCAGTGCCCACCACCCCAGCCCAGGTACCTGGCTACTGAGACTACCCAATGAACTTTTACCCCTGTTGCACACACTAGCCTATAAGCCTATCCCAGGCCCTATAAAAGTGTGTTCAGTTTATGAATAAAGCGGAGCTTCTCCTGCAAGTTGGCAGCACAGTGTCATCTCTGTTCTTTCATTGGTGCCGAAACCCGGGAGAGATAAGAGCCTCCTCAGCTCTCTTTGCGAGTCCACTGCTGACTCGCCCTCGTCCATCCTTCCTGGCACCGGCTTCCTCCACTCACCACCGACCTACTTTCTGGTAAGTACCCTCCCGGCGGAGGGACAACCCCCGCTCGGACTATCGGGAAATGACCGTTGATCCTCCAGCCACACCGTGCCCAGACCTTCACAGTGGCAGTGGACTCCTTGTTCCTCCGGGGCCAAACAATCATTACCCATTTCATTTCCACCACCAGTTTATGCCAATAAGGCTCAAAGTGTGTCTGGCGCTAGTAGATAGCTGCTCTCTGGTCCTATTCTCCTTTGGCTGCGTGGAGTTGAGTGAAGGAGTGTAGCAACTGAGAGATCCTGGCCAGGGCCACTCCCTGGTGGATATTAAAGGCTTCTCTCTGAATCTCCTCCCCCGACAGCCCTCAGGGGTATCCTGCTAGGCGGACGGTTGACCAGAAACGCAGAGCAAAAGCCCCAGCAATGGTACACCTTCGTATGAGCTGGTCATACTGGAGTTTCCACCCCAAATCCTCAAGTTAGCCTTATCAGATTCGCCCCTGGCCTCTGCGGAAAAAAACTTTAACTCCCGACCTCCCTCCACGCAGTTCTCTCCTCCTTCACACTTCTCTACTTTCTTTCACCAGTCCGGTAAAATCCTGGTACCAGGTTTCTTTAGGCCTCCTGCAATAGCCTTGGAGCATGCAGGCCTACACCTCTCTCTCCTCCCGGCATGTTTCTGTGCTTCCTGGGAGCCACAGAGACCTATTGGGGACGCCCTCTGGGTGCTCTTCCTCTCACCGGCCAAAGGATTTTCTCTTTCCCTCCCTCTTCTCTCTCTCTGTCTAACCCGGCGATGGGAGCGTCCACATCTTCCACTCTTGGGGATTCCCCCTTGCAATGCCTCTTAAAAAACCTTAATACCTTATCACTAAAACCAGATATCAAACCAAAGTTCCTTGTTAGGTTTTACACCCAGGACTGGCCATCATACCCATTAGATAGTCAAAACAGATGGCCCCCCGAGGGTACACTAGACCCCAATGTCCTTCGCGATCTCCATAACTTCTGCCAGCGCCAGGAAAAATGGAAGGAGATTCCCTACATCCAAGCTTTTCACCTCTTAGCTCATAATCCCTCCCTATGCTCTATCTGCTCTCCTCCCCAGGTCTTTTTAGCCTGTAAACCACCTACCCCTCCCCAATCTTCGGCTGAACCACTCTTCGACCCAGCAGACGAACCACCCCCATACAAATCCCCCCCTTCTGCCCCCGCACCCCCAGCCACCCCATCCGTTCCGTCTTCTCATTCACCTCCCAACTCTTCTGGACCAGGTAGCCCTCCCTTTACACGATCCAGGGAACCCCTGCCCCCACCCTCCACCATGGCCCCTCTTCGAGAAGTCGCGGGTGCCAAGGGTGTCGTTCGTGTCCATTTACCCTTTTCCTTAACTGACTTGACCCAACTGGAAAGAAAACTAGGCTCATTCAGCACGGATCCCACCACATACATCAGGGAGTTTCAATGGGTCCTCCAAGCCTATAGCCTCACACATCATGATATCTTCATGCTCTTAGCCAACACCCTCCTTCCTGAGGAGTGACACTGCGTCTGGGACGCGGCACAAACAAGCCAACGACACACACTGCAGGGACCCCAATCACCCCACCGGCCCTTACGCTGTCCCCGAACAAGACCCTCATTGGGACTACAATACCGCCCAAGGCATCCAGGCTAGAGACCGCTTTGCCTCCTGCCTGATTATGGGCCTTAAAAAGGCGGCCCGCAAGGTGGTTAACTTTCAAAAACTTCAGGAAGTTATCCAAAGAAAGGATGAAACCCCTTCCAAATGTCTTAATAGGCTCACCCAGGCTCTTCAACAGTATACCAATTTAGATCCCTCCTCAGATGATGGCCGCCATGTCCTTATGTCATACTTTTTGGCCCAATCCTAACCCGACATCAAAACTAAACTAAAAAAATTAGAGCAGGGCCTGACCACCCCTCAGACTGAAATTCTATCGGTAGCCATTAAGGTTTTCCATAACCGCGAGGAGGAAAAAGAACACCGCAAGCAACGGGCAGACCAAGCTAACTTCCAGATGTTAGCCCAAATTATTAAGCCTAACCCTGGTCAATTCCCCACTGCCAAACCCCGACCAGGGGCTTGCTTTAAGTGTGGCAAGGAAGGACACTGGTCAAAGGCCTATCCCTCTCCCCGGCAGCCCACCACTCCCTGCCTAAGTGCAAAAAACGAGGTCATTGGGGTTCCGATTGCCCCCTCACTCGTAGGAGTGAGGAATCAAACACTCCCCGACCTCCAAAGGCACAACCACCACCCATGGTGGGGCTGGCCGACGAGGACTGACGGGGCCTTGGGTCCTTCCCGACAGTGTCCATCACAAAGAGGGAACCCAAGGTTATAACCACGGTGGATGGTCGCCCTGTTTCCTTCCTCCTAGATACTGGAGCTACTTTTTCGGTTTTGAGGGATTTCTCGGGGCCTACCAGACCTAGTACCTCTCCTATAGTCGGGGTAGGAGGAAAACAAATCTTTCCCCATAAAACTCCTCCTCTAACTTGTTCCCTCCCAGGCAACCACTATTCCTTTTCCCACTCTTTCCTCGTGACGCCGCAATGCCCTGTCCCACTTTTGGGTAGAGACTTATTGTCCCTGCTAAAGGTCTCCATTACCATACCACTATCCCCATCACCAACTGCCCCCTTTCTCCTAGACCTATTATCCAATGCAGAAGACCACACACACCCCACATCCCTTCCTACACTGACATGCCCCATGGACACTAGCGTTTGGGACATTGATTCCCCCTCTTCCGTCCAGTGCTCTCCTGTCACTATTAGGCTACAGGACCCCACCAGATACATCCACCAGGCACAATATCCTCTCAGTACTGCTTCACTTTTTGGACTTCAACCCATTATCACAGACCTCCTCAATAAGGGATATATCCCCCCTACCAATTCCCCATTTAACACCCCCATTTTAGCTGTAAAAAAACCTATGGAACCTACCGCTTAGTCCAGGACCTACGCCTGATTAATTCATCTGTTATTCCTATTCACACTCTGGTCCCAAACCCATATACCCTCCTATCCTAGATACCCACCTCTTCCACCCATTTTTCTGTGTTGGACTTAAAGGATGCCGTCTTCTCTATTCCTCTTGATCCTCAATCTCAGGACCTCTTTGCTTTCACATGGACAGATCCACACACACGACACTCTCAACAACTGCCATGGACAGTCCTTCCACAAGGTTTCCAGGACAGCCCCCACTTATTTGGACAGATCCTGGCACAGGACCTCCGGGCTTTCCATGGCTCTCATGTTCACGCCACCCTTCTCCAGTATGTCGATGACCTCCTACTCTGCAGCCCATCTTGGCAACAATCCCAAACGGACACGGCCTCACTCAATTTCCTTAAGGGATACCGTGCATCCCCCACCAAGGCCCAAATCTCCCTCTCCTCTGTCACCTACTTAGGATTCCAACTCTCCCAACATACTAAGGCTATTACCATGGACAGAAAACACCTCCTTTCCTCGCTCCCTATACCTAAGTCCAAGGCTGAAATCCTTTCCTTTCTGGGACTGGCTGGATACTTCCCCAACTTCTCCCTTCTGGCACGACCTCTTTACGATTTGTCCAAGGGGGAACCCACTGAACCTCTGCTCCACAATCCTCGCCGTCCCTTCCTCAAACTCAGACAAGCGTTATTGGAGGCCCCAGCACTGCATCTCCCTGACCTTTCCCGACCTTTTTCCCTCTACGTCCATGAGGATAGTGGTAAAGCTGTGGGGGTCCTGGGTCAAAATTATGGTCCTTCCTTTGCCCCATGTTGCTTACCTCTCTAAATAGCTCGACCCCACAGTGCGGGGATGGGCCCCTTGTCTAAGAGCCCTAGCGGCTGGACATCTCCTACAAAGGGAGGCCTACAAGCTAACCTTCGGAGCACCCCTCACTGTCTTTTCGCCGCACCACCTTAGAGACTTACTTTCATATAAAGCCCTCCAGTCGCTCCCGCCATCTCGACTCCTAGCCCTCCTATCTTCCTTCCTGAAAATCCTAACATCTCCTTTTCCTCATGTCCCCCATTGAATCCTGCCACCCTACTCCTGCTGCCATCCCACTTGGACACACATCTTCATAACTGTCTAGAAGCCCTCCAAAACCTCGTAGCATGCCACTCCTCCATTTCTGAGGGCCCCCTTGCGGTTGCTGACTGTGTGTGGTTCACTAACAGATCCTCTTTCAGAGAGGACCAGCGTCATTACGCGAGCTACACAATAGTCTCCCTTGATTCCGTAATAGAGTCACGCCCACTACCTCCTGGGACCACCAATCAGCAGGCAGAGCTCATCGCAGTCACCCGGGCTTGCATCCTTGCTGAAGGAAAAAACTGACCTTATACACAGATTCCAAATACACTTTTCACATCCTCCTTTCTCATGCAGCTATATGGAAGGAAAGAGGCCTACTAAACACCAAGGGCAATCAAATAACTAATTCAGCCCTCATCACGGAGCTTTTAGAGGCTTCTCAGATGCCATCTCTCCTGGGAATTAATCACTGTAAATCCCATCGAAAGGACAATTCCCTCGTCACCCGAGGAAACCAAAAAGCGGATGCCGCTGCCCGAGCCGCAGCTCTCTCCAAAACCCACGTCCTCCTCCCAGTTATGACTCCTCCTGATACCAATGCCTCTCTGGCACACAATCCCTTGTTCCTATCAGAACAGGAAAAGGTGCCTCTTTTCCGCCTTCTTCATGACCTATTTCATTCCAATCCCCAATCCCTATTTCACTTTCTCCAAACTTTCTTTCCTCTCACTCCCACGGATAAAGCCCTACTACAAGATATCTCCCCTTCTTGCACCATCTACCAACGCACCAACCCTAATACCCGCCTAAGACCCAAACCATACCCCGCACATCAAGCGAGAGGCCATATACCCCAGCCTCAGATTGGCAGGTTGACTTCACTAATATGTCCAATGTTAAACGCCTCAAATATCTTTTGGTCTTTGTTGACACCTTCTCGGGCTGGGTAGAACCTCTAACAAACATGCCTCTACGGTGGCCTCTCTCCTCTCTCAAATTATTCCCAGATTCGGGATGCCTTCTTCCATCCAATCTGACAATGGGCCCGAATTTACTGCCCAAATAATACACAAACTCTCCCAATCCCTCTCCCTCCCTTGGCACCTACATTGCCCCTACCGACCATAAGCCTCTGGTAAAGTTGAAAGGACAAACAGAACCCTAAAGGACACTTTAACAAAACTCTCTCTGGAGTTACACCAGGACTGGACTCGCCTGCTTCCTCTGGCATTACTTAGGATCAGAGCCCTCCCAAAAAAACAACCAACCTTTCCCCTTTCGAAGTCATGTATGGCCGTCCCTTACTACCCCCCGGCATTTCCCTGACCCCAGGCCCCATCCAGCCGGCCCTGTCCTTGCCATTACTCTCCCACCTATGGGCCGAGTTATGGAAACATCAAGATTGGCTACTCCCAAATCCTACTATAGCATGAAATAGCCTCATCCTTCATCCAGGTCAATTGGTCTTCCTCAATCCCCCTGGACAGAAAACCCCTCTAACCCCTAAATGGGAAGGACCTTACCCCATCATCCTCTGTACCCCCACGCAGCTAAATTGACTATGCCCAATAATCATGTTACACCCTGGGTTCATATTTCTAGGTTAAAGCCATATACAAAGCAACCACCCTCGACGGCAGTGGACCCGTCTCACCACCCAAGTTCTTCAACCTCAAACGACCTACAGTGCTTCCCTCATCCCTCTAACCCCCTCAAACTCTGCATCTCTCGCCCTCTGTCTTTACCCTTCATCCCAGAAACATGAATCCCCTCCGGCTTTGCCTTGCCTTCCTTTTTGTCCCCTACTTTGCCCACTCTCAGGCCCCCTCCTACGTTTGGAGATTCAAAGCCAGAGAAACATACACCCATGACCAAACTCAAAACACAACTAATAGCTACAGCCGACTGCTCTCCAAGAGGCTGTCAAAACACATCAGCCTCCAGCTATCCCTCACCTCTTATCTCTCTCAACACTCATCCAAACCATACCTCTGCTTCCTCCATGACCAAACACAGGACTACTCTTCCCCATACTGGTCGTGTCACTTCCACACCTCAGACGGATATCGTTGAAAGGACAGCTTGGTGGGTCCAAAAACAAAAAACGGATTGTTACAACGGACGGGACCCTCCTACAATCTTACTATTCGTGACCCCTGGGACTCCCGTTGGGCCAAGGGAGTCACAGGTGCTTGGTACTGCCATTATTCTGTCTCCTCCACCTGCTGTGGAACCATACGCATTTCATGCGAATGTTTCCGTGGGCGTCCCTATTTCTCAAATTTCAACTGATATCCTACATAAGGAGGAACAGCTCTCCTCAGCCATAGAATCACCTTCTCACCCATCTATCCCTGGTTCACCCCTACACACATGGTCACATATCCTCTCAGAAACCCTCAAATTCCTCAACCAATCCCTTCCTTCCCTTTCCCCCATAGACTGTTTTCTCTGCGCCTCCCTCGCACGCCTGCTCCTTGCAGCCGTACCCCTCAACATCAATACCCCCATCATCTTCTTCTCCCGTCCTGCCTGGCCCTTTAAATCTCCCGGGGATTCCTCTATGGGAGCCCGAAGATCAAAACAACCACACCCTAATCCCCTGCCACTGCTTCCTAGGATCCTCTACTCCCTTGTCCAATATGTCCTTTCATTGTGACAGCACCTCCACTTTACCCAATTCAACTTCTGCTCCCACCAGGACCTTCTTCTGGTGTAACGGAACCCTTTTTATCTCCCTTCCCTTCAATACTTCCACCCCCTGTGTTCTGGTCACGCTGGTTCCCCAACTCACCCTGTACTCATACTCAGAAATGTCTTACCTCCTCCGCCCACCCCACAAACAAACGAGCTGCCTTCCTCCCTATCATGGTGGGTGTTTCCTTAGCCTCCTCAGTAATCGGAACAGGGCTATCAGGAGGAGCCCTCAGATATTCCCAATGGGCTACTACAGATGTCAATAACAAACTCCAAGAGGCCCTCACCTCCACTGCAGATTCCCTCTCCTCCTTACAATGGCAGGTGACCTCTCTAGCAAAGGTTACTCTCCAAAATCGGAGGGCCCTAGATCTCCTGACTGCAGAAAAAGGGGGCACCTGTGTCTTCCTGAGAGAACAATGTTGCTACTACATCAATGAATCAGGCCTAGTTGAACAAAATATCATTAGACTCACTGACCTGGCTTCCAGCCTTCGATCTCCTTCAAAGTCTGATCCTTTTTCCTCCTTAATTCAGAATCCCTTCCTAACTTGGCTCTGGCCCCTCTTGGGACCACTTACTATTATACTCCTAGACTGCCTGTTTTTGCCCTGCCTCATAAAATTCCTCCAAACTCAGGTAGGGAAAATTTCTAACTAAGCCTTTAACCAGCTTCTGCTCAGGAACTACCAGCTCCTGGCCACCGAGGATCCAACCAGCTCCTTGCGGGAACACCTCACCGGTTGCTGACATGACTGACTACCCTTCACACAGATGACAGCTGTTCCTAAGGTCCCTCATAGATGACCTGTGGCTGATGACACCCGTTTCCACTCACTGACAGTGGACACAACAAATCACCAACCTCTGGGCTCAGGGAACCTTCGTAAACTTCACCCCGGAAGAGATCACTACATACACGGACTTACTCTGGGAATTTGTCATGGCCATCCTCCCTTACCTCTTTCCCCCACCGCCCCACGTCAGCAGGAAGTAGATAGAGTCCACAACCTTATTCCCATTAAAGGAAAAGGGGGGAATATAAGGCCATGAGGTCCCCTTAATTCCCAAGATGGCGAACTTCCTGCTTCTCTTCCGCACTTGCTGGTTCCCACCGGCGCCAGGCCCCATCCAATCAGTGCCCACCACCCCAGCCCAGGTACCCGGCTACTGAGACTACCCAATGAACTTTTACCCCGTCCCACGTGCTAGCCTCTAAGTCTATCCCAGGCCCTATAAAAGTGTGTTCTGTTTCTGAATAAAGCGGAACTTCTCTGGTGAGCTGGCAGCACGGTGTCATCTCTGTTCTTTCAGCGTCAATGGGCGATTGAAACTATTTTTATGGAAACAGAACATTATCAATATGATAGTCTGATTCCAAAATATGAATGCCACCTTCTCATCATATATATCCAAATAAAGATGGAATATATATCTCTTTATGGATCAACTTGGGCCAACAAAAGTCTTAAAATCTCGGAAAAGAGAGAGAGAGTGAGCAATTTCAACAGATCTTGGCTCCGCGTATTAGCTAGTATACTAGACCGTTGGAAGACTATGACCTGGCTCCAGGTCCCTTCTCATAGGTTGGGACAGGATTGCTACCTTCTAAATTTGGGTTTATTATGCCACAAAGCTTGATAAGTGTGCACTGGTGAGTGAAAAATGACTGGCTGTGAATTAAAGCCTGGGTCCTGCCCAGGACTGGGCCTTAGTTTCCCCAAAGGTAAACCAAATGCTGGAACCAGCCCTTAGTTCATTGGTTTCCAACTTGGAACTCGTTGTTCTGTATACCTAATTTATGGTCGTCCCCCTCTCGGTGTTGATAATTCCGACCGATGCGTCTTCCTTTACATCGCTCACCATTTTAGTATTTTACTGTCTGGTGACAAGTCTGTCTCCCCCACAGCACAAGGAGACCCAGGGGGGAAGAGACAAGACCCTTAGTCATCACTGTGTGCCCAACACTGCCCCACAAAAGTCCTGCACAGAGGAATGTTTGTTTTTTAACAATTAGCCCTTGGGTATGGAGAGGTGATTCAGTGATCGAGTGCTTGCCTAGCAAAGACTCAGGTTTGACCCCCAGTACCACATACACAACTAAGTGGAGGAAAAACAAAAACCAGATGAAAAAATAAAAATTAACACTCTCTCACTCTTTCTCGCTTAAAAAAAAAAAGAATTAGCCTTTCTGCTCTAGATAGGATGACTCTAGCCTACTCTCTTCATTCCCACACTGCCCAACATTCCCCTATCTGAGTCTCCCTGGGCTAACTCTCCTAAGGCACATGATGAATTACAACATACTGAGACCTCACTGAAACCTCCCATGTGCTTATGTATATACTCCTTGAGGGAGCCTATGATCAAAGGCAATGAATGTCAAGCTATTTTAAGACCTATTACACCCACATGTAGATTTTCAGTATAATGAAAAAAGAATATTTAAAATTTTTTTTTGTACAAGGGATTGAAACAAGGGGCACTTAACCATTGATCCACACCCCCAGCCCTTTTATATATTTTATTTTGAGACAGGGTATTGCTTAGTTGCTAGAGGCCTTGCCACATTGCAGAGGCTTTGAACTTGTGATTCTCCTACCTCAACCTCCCTCCCCAGTCACTGGGATTACAAGTGTGCACCACCATACATGGCTTTTTTTTTTTCCAAAGTTGAGATCTTGCTGAACTGATTCTCTGAGCCACTAATCGGTTGAACCTTGCTATTTGAAGATGGGCAGGTTCTAATCACAACTTTCCTGTGTTCTTGTTGAAACGACTTTACTTCTCTGACCTTGCCTTTTCTCCTTGCAAAACAGTATAAATGGAATTTATTTAGCATGTGTTATAGGCCAGGTTCTGTGCTTAACACATTCCTACTGATGCTACCCTGTTGCTGTCTACACAGTAATCTTGAAGATCAAGTTCAGTGGTTGAAGGGCTAGCTCTAGGTGCATGAGTTATATAGCTCAGTGGCAGAGTACTTGCCTAGCACATGTGAGACTATGGGTTTGATCCTTTACACTGCATAAAAATAAATAATTAAATAAAGGTATTATTTTAAAAAAAGGGGGGGACTAGCTCAAGTTCCCATGACAAGTTAGGGATGGAGATAGGATTGGGACCCAGGCCAATAGATCCTAGAGCCTGGGCCTTTAACTCACATCATGCTGGAAAATAGAAAATACTAGCCCTGCTTCTGTGCCCTGTGTTGTTTCAGCAAACCACCTAATTATTGTTTGAGGGCCTCAGTCTTTCAATTTCAACATTAAGAGCGATGGAAGAGAAAATTCCTTAAAACCCAAACTCGTTCTCTTCCCTCTGATCTATTCTGTGAACTCCTGCCCATAACTATAAACATGGGTTGCATGTGCATTTGGAGGATAGGGAGACTTTAGATGAAATCTCTTCAAAGTTTCAAAGGCTTCTTGATTCAGAATAAAAAATATTTAAGGATCCTTTCCTAAGGGATGAGCAGGACATTTCCTCAAAACCTCCTCTTGTCCGGGGAGAGCAGAGATCAGGCCCCAGAGTCTGTTTCAACCCCTGCCACAGAAAACAGTTTCCCAATGATGACTGGACATGTTGCATGGACCAGCCACAAAGAACCTCTTTTTTTTTTTTTTTGAGAATAAATTTATTTATCATCTGCCTTTGTTTCTCCGACACTTAGTATGTGGTACTGGGGTTTGAACCTGGGTCCTTGTGCATGCCAGGCAAGCGCTCCAACCGCTGAGCCACCGCTCCAGCCCCACAAAGAACCTCTAGCAGCCCCAAACAGGAAGACTTGCACTCCATCCCTATAATGTCAGTGGTCAAACCCTGACAGTGGTGGAGGTGGCCTTTAGGGTAGAACCTTCCCTTCCCTTCCACATGGGCAATTGAGAGATATAAGCAGGAGGAATGAGGAGTCCCCATTTTTCATCCTAGCAAAGCATTTTAGCAGGAAAAGGGGGAAGAGCAAGTCCAAAGTGTTGATCAGATTTCTGAACAGTCTGGAACTGTTCAGAAAAGTCTTTATTTTTTATTTAAAATATTTAAAAGAGGTCCCCATGTTATAAAGAATCACTGAAACAACATCTTCAAGTCCCCAGCTAGAAGTCACTAAGCTCCCCCAGATGCTACTGTATCGGGAAGGTCCTTCTAGAGTAATGTTATGTGTTTGGCAGAAGTACAGATAAGCCTCAGGGATTTTTGTAAATGTTGGTTCCAATTTCCTCATTATAAAATGTTTCAAACTCTTTCAAAAATTTTAATAGAAGACATCATGAGCATTTAATTTCTTTTTCCTTTTTCCATGTGTGTACTGGGGATCAGGGATGCTTTACCACTGAGCTCCATCCCCCAGCTCTTTTTGACACAGGGTCTAAGTTGCTTAGGGTCTAAGTTGCAAAGGCTGCCCTTGAACTTGTGATCCTCCTGTCTTACCCTCCAGAGCCACCATACCTGGCTTGCATATTTAATTTCTTCATACATCAGAGATTCCCATAGTGGTTAAGTAGTTGTGCTAGGCTAATGCACTTCAGTACACATCTTGGGGTGAAGTTTTTCCTACTATTGATAAGAATGCACACCTTGCTCATCTGCTGTGAACACCCAGATGGCTTCCCATTCCAAAGTCTACCATGGTCTTGAGAGCCCTGTGTGGGCTGCCCCTGCCTCCTTATTCTAACATCACCTCAAGCTACTCTTCTCTTGTCCTGTGTTTGTGTTGGTGCTGGGGATTGAACCCAGTGGCACTTAACCACTGAGCCACATCCCCAGCCCTTTTAATTTTTTCCATTTTGAAAAAGGGTCTCACTAAGTTGCTCAAGGCCTTGCTAAGTAGCTGAGGCTGGCTTTGAACTTGAGACCCCCTGCCTCAGCTTCCTGAGCCACTGGGATTACAGGCGTGTCCAGTCTTGACCTGTGTTGCCGACACTCACCTCCCCAGAAAGACAAGCTTGAACCCACCTCAGAGCCTTTGTGCTGGCTGCTCCCTAACCTGAACCCTCCATCCTGATCCTTGCATGACTGGCTCCTTATCTTTCACAACTCAGTTCAAATCTTTCCTCTTTAAAGAAACTTTCATCAGTACCCCAAATCCAAAACAGTCTTGCTGTCACTATCTCCTTAGCATAATTGAATCCCCTACATAACATGTAACACTGAAAGATACTTTTGTTCATTTTGTAACTGTCTTCTCCCAAACCACAATACAAATTTGCCTGTGAGAGTGAAGACCTTGTCTTGGGCACCACTATCTTCCTAGTCCACAGAACAATGCCTGGCACATATTTAAATCTTGGGGATCAAAATATGGTTGTTGAGGGGCTGGAGCAGTGGCTAAGCAGTTACGGCACTTGCCTGGCATGTGTGAAGATGTAGGTTGGAACTCCAGCACCATGTACACAATGAAGTGTTGGAGCAATGAGGGCCACATGAAAAATTCTCTCTCTCTCTCTCTCTCTCTCTCTCTCACTGTCCTCTTTAAAGAAAAAAAATGGTTGTTGGGGCTGGAGCCATGGCTCAGTGGTTATGGCCCTTGCCTGGCATGCGCAAGTACACGGGTTCAAACCACAGCACCCACGACATAACTAAGTGTCAGAGCAATGAAAGCCACGTGAAAAACTAAATAAAAATTCTCTCTCTCTCTCTCTCTCTCTTTCTCTCTTAAAAAATGGTTGTTGAATGAATGTGGTTTTAATAAGAAAGGTTAAAGCTCTGTATGGGTCTGATTTTTCATTGTACACCTGAACTGGTCAACTCATGAAGAATTGAATAATTTCCTAGACTTTACTGAAAAATTTCCACATATCAGGCACAGTGCTAGGAACTATATTTACAACATTTTTATTTTTTTTTTCTTGTACTGGCCATTAAACCCAGGGGTACTTAACTACTGAGCTACATTGCCAGTCCTTTTTATTTTTTTATTTTGAGACAGGATCTTGCTAAGTTGCTGAGGCTGACCTTGAACTTGAGATCCTCTAGCTTCAGCCTCCCAAGTTGTTGCTATTATAGAGGTGTGACACTACACCCAGTTGTATGACATTTTTAAATGTTTAGGTAGAAGTCTCTAAGGCTGATTTTTTTTTCGGGGAGAAAGAGAGAGAGAGAATTTTTTTTTCTTTCCAGGGCTGAGGATCGAACTCGGGACCTTGCGCATGCTAGGCAAGCGCTCTGCCACTGAGCTAAATCCTCAACCCCTGAGAGAATTAATTTTATTTAGTTTTTCATCTGGCCTTTGTTGCTCTGACACTTAGTTGTGTATGTGGTGCTGGGGTTTGAACCTGGGCCCTCGCACATACCAGGCAAGCGCTGGAGCCACTGAGCCAATGCTCCAGCCCCTCTAAGGCTGATTTTGCAGAACTAAACAGAGACCCAGAGAGGGGTAGTCTCTTGCTAAATATCAAAAAGCCAGAACATGGTAGCTCCCAGACCATCTCTAAAAATGTTGAAGGCCAAGCTCACCCTCCTATCCACAGCATTGAACTTAATGCCCTTTTATCTGCAACATCCAGACTTGTGTGGATCCAGATTT
Organism: Aplodontia rufa; assembly: GCA_004027875.1. Classification (NCBI taxonomy): domain Eukaryota; kingdom Metazoa; phylum Chordata; class Mammalia; order Rodentia; family Aplodontiidae; genus Aplodontia; species Aplodontia rufa. The sequence continues at coordinate 14,081 of PVKS010013589.1, forward strand.
GAGATAAGGGCAAAGTCCCATTTATGTTAAGCTAAATTAAGTACATAATTTTTTTTACAGAGACAAAGAGAATCAATTTTTATTGAGTTTTTCACAAGGCTTTCATTGCTCCAACTACACAGTTGTACACATGGGTGCGGGGGTTTCATCCTGTGTACTTGCACATGCCAGGCAAGCGCTGTAACCTCTGAGCCACTGCTCCAGCCCCAAGTACATAATTTTAAAACAGCAAAATACTTAAAATTGTCTCTCATGCTATTAATGAAAATTAAATATCACCCACTTTTTTTTAACGTCATCAAGAAGGGAAATTGGACTACACTGTGGCACTCACCTCTAATCCCAGCTTCCTGGGAAACTCAGGTAGGAGAATTACAAACTCAAGGGCCTGTCTCAAAATGAATTAAATAGGGCTAGAATGTCGTTCAGTGGTACAGCACCCTTAGATTCAATCCCTAGTATGGGGGGGAGGAATATATTCACAGATACCCCATGGGTGATTTATTAACTCTATTCACACTACTGTCCACAAGATGGCACCACACAAGCTAGCCATCCCTGCTGGGACTCGCTGGCTGAACAGGCTCAAGACTTCCTAGAAAGGGGAGAGGAAAATGCTGGGGAGAGATATTGGCCAAATTATATTGTTATATTGTGCGCATGTATGAATATGTAACAACAAATCCCATTATTACATACAACTATAATGTAGCACTCAATAAAAATGTGGGGGGAAAAGACTTCCTAGAGCACCCTTGTGCTGTTACAACATTTACTGTACAAAAGAAAGCTCTTACGTCATACCTAAACGCAACATTTGATTCTAAATTGGATTCTAAGCCAGGGAGAAAAGTAACAATAAGGAACATTATTCAAACAAATGATGGAATTGTAACATGAATTGTGAATCTGAGTACTGCTTCCATGTTAAATTTATTTTGGTTTTGTTTTGTTTTGTTTTGTTTGTGATGCTGGGGATAGAGCCCAGAGCCTTGAACATGCTAGCTAGGCAAGTGCTCTACCACTGAGAAGTTTTTTTTTTGTTGTTGTTTTTTAAGAGAGAGAGAGAGAGGCTGGTGCTTGCCTGGACATGGGTTCAAACCCCAGCACCACATACACAATGAAGTGTTGGAGCAACAAAAGCCACATGATTCTTTCTCACAGTCCCTCTATCTTTAAAAAAAAAAGGGGGGGAGAGGGGCTGGAGCGATGGCTCAGCGGTTTCGGCGCTTGCCTGGCAAGCACGAGGACCTGGGTTCAAACCCCAGCACCACTTACACAACTAAGTACACAACTAAGTACTACACAACTAAGTGTTGGAGCAATGAAGGCCATGTGAAAAACTAAATAAAGTTGTTTCTTTCTTTCTCTGTCTCTCTCACTGTCCCTCTCTCTTTAAAAAAAAAAAGAAAATAAAAAAGGGGGGGAGTAAGAGAAAGAGAAAATCAATTTTATTTCTCTTTCATCTGGTTTTTGTTTTTCTAAAACTTAGTTGTGTATGTGGTGCTGGGGTTTGAATCCAGGTGCTCATCCATGTCAGGCAAGCACTCTAACCGCTGAGCCACAGTCCCAGCCCCCCAATTTCTTGATTTTGATAGTTGTATTGTTCTTGTGAATGCTCTTGGGCTGAGGATGCAGCTCAGTGGTAGAGCAGTTGCCCAGAATGTGGATAGGTCCTAGGTTCCATCCTCAGCCCTGCCTTTTAAAAAGACCCTTTATCCAAAGTGAAAGGAGGCATGAAGTTCTTTGACGTAACTCTCAAATACTTCAAACCATGGCCAGCATGTGTTATTTATGTTTCCTTATGGAGGGAAGAGGTGACAACAGTAAGCCAAGAGGAGCAAACTAAACAAGAAACAAATCAAGATCTAGATCTGCTGCTTTTATTAATATATAGGTACTGGAGATTAAACCTAGGGGCACTCTACCACTGAGCCACATCCCCATCCTTTTTTGTTTTTTTAAGATGGGGTTTCACTAAGTGACTTAAGACCTCACTAAGTTGCCAAGGTTGGCCTTGAACTTGTGATCCTCCTGTGTCAGTCTCCTGAGTTGTTGGCATTACAGGCATGCCCCCACCATGCCTGGCTTGTTCCTGACACTTTTTAAAACATTTATAATTATACTGAAATAAATAATTATCAAAAATGTCTTTTTTTTTTTTTAGTAGCCTATAAGGACGTCATTAAAGGGTTCTTTCAGTAGTAGTGCAAATGCCGATGCTGAAAATCTATGTGCCCAGCACTGTTTTCAAGTCCTTTACACTAATCAACTCATTCAATCCTCATAACCATTCCCTGGGGGAGGTACTATTGTTCATCCTCCCATCTTAGTAAAGAAGAAATTGAAACAGAGGTTGAGTAGTTTGTTCCAGTTCACAGAGTTGTAGAGCTCAAGTTCTTCATAACAACACACTGTCAAGGCAGCCAGGGGCTGGAGCAGTGGCTTGGTGGTTATGGCTCTTGCCTTGCATTTGCGAAGGCACAGGTTCAAACCCCAGCACAATGTACGCAACGAAGTGTCGGAGCAACAAAAGGCAAATGAAAAATTAAATAAAATTGATTCTCTCTCTCTCATTGTCCCTCTCTTTAAAAAATAAAATAAAAAAATACGGGCTGGAGTGGTGGATCAGTGGCTGTGGTACTTGCCTGACCTGCACGATGGGGTTCAAACCCCTGCACCCCATGTATACAATGAAGTGTCAGAGCAATGAAAATTGTATGAAAAATAAAATTGATTCTTTCACTCTCTCTCCCACTGTCCCTCTCAAAAAAAATAAAATAAAATAAAATAAAGAAGGCCAAACAAGCCAGGCATGCATGCCTATAATCCCAATGACTCAGGAGGCTGAGGCAGTAGGATCACAAATTCCAGGCCTTAGCAAGACCCAGTCCCTGGGGGGGAGGGAAGGGTGGAGGAACTGGTGATGTAGCTCATTGCTAGAGTGCCCCTGGGTTCAATCTCCACTACCATAAAAAATTTTAAAACATAAAAAAATTAAAAGCCAGATAAGGGGCTAGGATGTAGCTCAGTGGTAGTGTGTGTGCTTAGCACATGTGGGCCCTCGGTTCAATCCCCAGCATGAAAAAATAAGAATTAAAAGGTAAAGAAGATTAAATAGTGTTCAGAATATATGATACTGGTGCTATAATGCTACCCATTCTGCAAAATATGAAGGGGTAGAAAAGGCAGCTTTAGGGAAAAACTTGGCTACAACAAATGTAGGTTGATGTGTTCTGAATCCCCTAAACTCAAACTCACAATTTAAATCCATGCAACAGGGGCAGGAGCGGTGGCTCAACAGAGTGCTTGCCTGGCATGCATGAGGATGCGGGTTCGAACCCCAGCACCATACACACAACAAAGTGTCGGAGCAATGAAAGCCACATGAAAACCTAAATAAAATTGGTTCTTTCTCGTTCTCTCTCTGTCCCTCCCTCTCTTAAAAATAAATAAAATCCATGCAACAGTCTTGAATTGTGCCCAGTTTAACCAAAATAAAATAGAGAAATAATATGGCTGCTAATTATGATGTGATTGAATCTCCTAGCCGTTATTACTAGAGGAACATTCAGAATGTTCCTCAAATAGATCTGGTTATTCTCAATGCCCACTTTTAAATACATGAGTGGCATAAATTCAAACTTAGGTACAGGGCTGGGGTGGTGGCTCAGCTGTTCCAGCGCTTGCTTGGCAAGCGCGAGGATGTGGGTTAGAACCCCAGCACCACGTATACAACAGAGTGTCAGAGCAAAGAAAGCTGCAAGAATAACTAAATGGAGTTGGTTTTCTCTCTCTCTCTCTCTCTCTCTGTGTCCCTCTCTCTTTTTATTTTTTTTTAAAGATCAGGACAGTGAGAGAGAAAGAGAGAATCAATTTTATTTAGTTTTATCATGCAGCTTTCATTGCTCTGATACTTTGCTGTGAATTTGGTGCTGGGGTTCAAACTTGTGTCCTCATGTATGCCAGGCAAGTGCCATAACCACTGAGCCACCACTCCAGCCCCTGTCCCTCTCTCTTTAAAAAAAAAAAAAAAAAAACAAAGACAGGTACAAGCCAGGTGTGGTGATGCATGCCTATAAAATCCTAGTAACTCCGGAGGCTGAGGCAAGAGGATTACAAGTTTCAGGTCAACCTCAGCAATTTAGCAAGACTCTGTCTCAAAATAAAAAAGGCAGGAGATGTAGCTTCGTGTTTGAGTGCCCCTGTGTTGAATCCCCAGTACTAAAAAAAAAAAATCTTTCTAGCCAGGCCTGGTGGCACATGCCTATAATCCCAATGATTCAGGAGGCTGAGGCAGGAGGATCTCAAGTTCAAATCCAGACTCAGCAATTTAGTGAAGTCCTAAACAACTTAGTAAGACCCTGTCTCAAAATAAAAAATAAAAAGGACTTGAGATGCAGCTCAGTGGTTAAGCACCCAGGCTTCAATCACCAGTACTAAATAAATATTGAAAAATAATAGGCACACTCCCTTTGATCCTTACAATTTCGCCCCTGGCACTTACCCTATAGGTGTGTTCACACACGAACAAAACATAATGTGCATAAGAGGCACTGTCTATAATAGCAAACCATCAGGAAGCCAACCACCTAAGTACTCACAGTAGGGTACTGGCTAAACACACATGGTGCGTCCAGTGAGATTAACACTATGCAGTTATTCTACAAGGAAGCTCTTTCCAATAAGCGTACTAAAAAGTGTTTAACACCATTAGCCATCAGGGAAATAAATGCATATCAAAACCACAATGATACTTCACACTAGGATGGCTATAAACTAAAATTCAAATAAGCCCTAGGGATGTATAGCTCAGTGATAGGGCACATGCTTAGCATGTGTTTGAGTGTCTCTGGGTTGAATCCTAGTACTAAAAAAAAAATCCCCTGGGTTGGATTCCCAGCACCAGAAAAACAAAACACAAAAACCTCAAGTAATAATACATATTGGCAAGAATGTTGAGAAATTGGAGCCCTCATACACTGGTAGAAAAGTAAAATGGTACAGCCACTTTGGAAAACAGTCTAGCATAACCTCAAACGGTTAAAAGCAGAATTACCAATGAGCCAACAATTCCAGTCCTGGACATCTGCCCCGAAGAACTGAGAACAGGAGCTGGGGTACAGCTCAGTGGTAGAGCATCTGCCTAGCTTACATGAGGCTCCAGGTGCGCTTCCCAGAACCACGTGCACACACATGAAATCTGACAACACGTCCAAGATAGCTGGGTGGGTGGCACCACGCCGGGACTTCAGGGCCTGGAGAGGCTGTAACAGGACAGCCCAAGCCAGCCTCAGCAATGTAGGGAGACCCTGTCCCACAATAAAAACTAAAAAGGATTGATTGCGGGTGCAGTGGTGCACACCTATAATCCCAGTGGTTTGGGGGCTAAGACAAGAGGACTGATTGCAAGTTGGAGGCCAGTTTCAGCAATTTATCTAGGCCCTAAGCAATGTAGTGAGACCGTCTCAAAAATAAAAATAAAACGAGATGGGGATGTAGTTCAGTGGTTAAGCACCCCTGGGTTCAATCCCCAGTACCAAAAAAAAAAAAAAAATGGGGGGGCTGGGGATGTGGTCCTGTGGTTAAGTGCCCCTGAGCTCAATCTCCAGCACGAAAAAACCCCAAAAGGGTTGAGGATATAGCTCAGTGATAAAGAACTTGGATCCTGGAAGAAAAACATGTGTCTGTGTCTGTATAGCTTGCACATGAATGTTTACAGTAGTTGCATTATTCATAATAGCCCAAATGCAGGGCTGGAGCCGTGGCTCAGAGGTTCCAGCGCTTGCCTGGCATGCAGGAGGTAGGGGTTCAAATCCCAGCACCATGTATTCTACAAAGTGTTGGAGCAATGAAGGCCACATGAAAAACTAAATAAAATTGATTCTCTCTCTCACTGTCCCACTTTCTTAAAAAAAAAAAAAAAAATAAATAAATAAAAAAAAAATATATATATATATATATTAAAAATATTTATGGCAGTGCTGGAGCAGTGGTTCAGCAGTTACAGTGCTTGCGAGGATGTGGTTTTGATCCCCAGCATAACCACATAAACTCCGACACTGTGTACATGGTGATGGGTTTGAACCCACGTCCTCGTGCATGTCAGGCAACACCGGAACCGCTGAGCCACTGCTCCAGCCTTGACCCTCTCTTTTAAAAATCAAAAAAAAAATAGCCCAAATGTCTATCAACTGATGAATGGATAAACAAAATGTGATATAGCCATAAAATGGAATATTATTCAGTCATATAAAGGAATATATGCTAAAATCTGGCTGAGCCTTGAAAACATGCTATGTGAAAGAAACCAGACACTCAAGGCCATATAATTGTATGATTCATTTATACGAAATGTCCAGAGATGAAAAATATTAATGGTTGCCTAGGGCTGGGAGAGGGGGTAAAAATGGAAGACTTGGGGAATGATGGCTGGGGATGGAGGATTTGTTTTGGGGTGATGAAATTGATTATGGTAATGGCTGCCCAACTCTGCATAACTAAAAGCCAATGAATTGTGCACTTTAAGTAGGTAAATTGTCGAATGTGAATTATATATCAAAGAGTTGTTTAAAAAAAATGCTTTACATACTGGTATGACTTGAGCTCGGAGGTATATTAAGTGGGGGCTGGAGCGGTGGCTCAGCGTTATGGCGCTTGCCCAGCATGCACGAGTACGTGAGTTCAAACCCCAGCATCACCACGTACACAATGAAGTCTCGGAGCAACGAAAGCCACATAAAAAACTAAATTAAAAAATTGTTTCTCTTTCTCTCTCCTACTGTCCCTCTCTCTTTGAAAAAAAGCAAAATGCAAAACTATTATATATGCAACAGTCTGTGTGGGAAAATACAGCTGTCTGTAAAGATACAGGATATTTCTGGAAGGACAAATATGACCCCAGTAACAGTGATTGCCTTTAGGGAGGGATATTGGACAACTTTAGGGACCCAGAGATAGGAGAGGGAATTGTTATTTTTTAACAAAGAGATACCTAATTAAAAGCATAAAGCGTAACACAGTGAACACCCATCATCTGCCTTTATTTTTTTGTACTGGGGGGTTGAACCCAGGAGTGTATTACCACTGAACTACACTTCCTTTTTATTTATTTTGAGACAGGGTATATTGCTGGTCTCAAACTTGGGGTCCACCGACAGTCTCCCCTGTTGCTTAGATTACATGAATGTGTCACCATGCCCAGGCCCCAACACCTGCCTTTAAAAGCCATTACTAGTTGGGTGCTAGTGGCACATACCTGTAATCCCAGCCACTCAGGAGGGTGAGACAAGAGGATTATAAATTCAAGGCCAGCCTCAGCAACTTAGCAAAACCCTGTCTCAAAAAAAATGGAGGGGGTGTGCTGGGGATATAGCTCAGTGATAGAGCACTTACCTAGCATGAGTGAAGCCCTGGTTCAATACCCAGGAACACAGATACACATGCAAGTCATTACTATACTGTGGTCGAATCTCCATGTGCCTCTCTCTCCAGTCACATTCCACCCCACCCCACCCCTGGAGGGAACTATTTTTTTTTTTCCAGGGCTGAGGACCGAACTCGGGGGCCTTGCCCGTGCTAGGCAAGCACTCTGCCACCGAGCTAATCCCCAACCCCTGAAGGGAACTATTGTCCTACATTTGGGGTTTATCATTCCCATGCAATTTATACATTTCAGTATATTTTAAGTATCCCCAATCAATACTGCATATGTTTAAACTACACACACTTTTCTACACTTGTTTTCCCTTAATATTTTGATTTATTCATATTGACATGCGCAATTTTAGTTTGCTTTCATTGTTGTGTAATATTCCATTCAACATATAATAAACATCCAACATTGATGTCTAATTTTCCAACATGGCCAAATGCAATTTCTCATCCTGTGTGCTTTTATTACCATGAAACACTGACACTCCTCTTACCAAGTGGTAAGGTCTGTGACCCCTCCCTTGAATCTGAGTGGGCTAGTCACTGTGGTAAAAGTGGAGCAATGTGACTTCTAACTAATGCTACATTAGAAGAGACAATAGTTTCCTCTGGCTTTTGAGAATCTCCTGCTTGGAACCGAGCTGCCATGTTGTAAGGAAGCCCAGGCCACATGGAGAAGCCATACATGGGCCTTCTGGCTGACAGCTCACAGAGATCCTAGTGCCAGTACTGGTTAACCATCAACTACGTGAAGAATTTTTAAGAAGACACCAGCCCCAGCTAACAACTAACTGCAACCACATGAGAGCCCCCAAGTGATGATAGCCTAACTGAGCCCAGTAAACCTCCACCACCATAAAAGATAAAAAAAAAAATTGATTATTGATTAGGCAACTCAGATTTTGGGTGATTCATTAGGAAACAGACAACTGCCTGTGTCACAGTCTGTCTGTTGTCCAGTTGATGGATATTTGAGTTGTTTCCAAGTTTATGCTGCTGCAAATAGCATTTCTATGAATAATCTTATGCATGTGTCTGTGTATATGTGGAAGTTTCTCCAGGGCATATTCCTGGGAGAATAATTGCTGGGTTGGAAGAGGAGAGTATGTCAAATTCAACTTTACCACAGCCCATCAAACTACTTCCAAAGTGGTTGGCACAAACTTCTGTCCCATAAGCAGTGTACATACTCTCATTATTCCAAATCTTCCCTGACTCTCAAGATTTAGATTTTTGTCCAGTCTACTGAACACAGAATGGTCCAATTTTCGGGCTGGAGCGGTGGCTCAGCAGTTTCGGCGCTTGCCTGGCAAGCACGAGGACCTGGGTTCAAACCCCAGCACCACGTACACAAGTGTTGGAGCAATGAAGGCCAGGTGAAAAACTAAAATAAAGTTGTTTCTCTCTTTCTCTGTATCTCTCACTGTCCCTCTCTCTTTAAAAAAAAAAAAAAAAAAAAGAATGGTTCAATTTTATACCTTTTTTTTTTCTTTTCCTAGCACTGGGAATTGAACCCAGGCGTGTTCCAATACTGAACTACATTCCCCAGCCCATTTTTTTTATTTTGAGACAGTGTCTCACTAAGTTGCTGAGGCTGGCCTTGAACTTGCAATCCTCCTGCCTCAGCCTCCTGATGTGCTGAGGTTACAGGTGTGCACCACCATGCCAGCCACTGCATATCCTCTGAACCTTTGAATTCTACATTGTTTGTAAGAATTAATTCAAAACAAGCATTTCAATGTATGTGAATAAATAAGTGCTTTTCTGTTTTAAACATGCTATATATATTTGGGTTCCATATTAAGATTTCCTTTTTTTTTTTTTTAAGATTTTGATCTAGGGGCTGGAGCGGTGGCTCAGCGGTTTCGGCGCTTGCCTGGCAAGCACGAGGATGCGGGTTCAAACCCCAGCACCACGTACACAACTGAGTGTTGGAGCAACGGGGGCCATGTGAAAAACTAAATAAAGTTGTTTCTCCCTTTCTCTGTCTCTCTCACTGTCCCTCTCTCTTAAAAAAAAAAAAAAAAAAAGATTTTGATCTAGTAGCAAAAACTACATCTCATGCCTAGACACTGGTGTTTCTGTTTTCTTTTCAGTGCTGGGAACAAAACTCAGGGCCTCTTTCATGTTAAGCATGTTCTTTACCACTGATCTTGGTTTCAAATACTGTTCTGCAATAAAAAGAATCAGGCTCCTTGAAGAAATGGCCAACTCTGGGACTGAGGCAGAAAATATACAAGATGAGCTGGAGCATCATCTAGTGCCAGAAAGGATGTGCTGGGAAAACAAGCCGGTGGTAATCCCAGTGACTCAGAACGTTGAGGCCTGAGGATCACAAGTTCAAGGCCAGATTCAGAAACTTAGGGAGATGCTGTCTCAAAATAGAAAATAAAACAGCTGGAGGTATGTCAAGTCAAAGAAATACAATAGACAATGGAAAGAGGTCCACTGGCCAAACCTAGAACGATGGAAGAAAAAGTCATATTGAATTATATCTTAAAATATCCATGAGTCTGTATTGATAAAAATAAATTACTGATTGGGCATGGGAGTCAAGATGCTGAGGCAGGAGGAACGCACGTTTGAGGACAGCCTCGACAACTGGATGAGACCTTGTCTCAAATAAAACATTAAAGGGACTGGAGTAGTGGGTGGCTCGGCAGTTACAGCACTTGCTCAGCATGCACCGGTACGTGGGTTCAACCCCCAGCACACACATACAAAACTAAGTGTTAGAACAAGGGCAATGTGAAAAACTCAGTAAAAAATTGACTTTGTCTCTCTGTCTCTCTCATACACATTGTCCTTCTCTCTTTAAAAAATAAATAAAAATTGGGGCTGGAGCGGTGGCTCAGTGGTTTCGGCGCTTGCCTGGCAAGCATGAGGACCCGGGTTCGAACCCCAGCACCACGTACACAACTAAGTGTTGGAGCAACGGGGGCCATGTGAAAAACTCAATAAAGTTGTTTCTCTCTTTCTCTGTCTCTCTCACTGACCCTCTCTCTTTAACAAAAGAAAAAAAAATAAATAAAATAAATAAAACATAAAACAGGGGTAGGGGCTAGAAATGTAGCTCAGTGGTAGGGCATCTCTTAGTTCAATCAATCCCCAGTTAATTTTCTTTTTTCTTCTTTCTTGGTGTGGTACTGGGGACTGAACCCAGGGGCACTTTACCACTAAGCTATATCTCCAGCCCTTCAATTTTTATTTTGAGACAGGATATTGTTAAGATGGCTGAGGCTGGCCTCAAGATTTCTATCCTCCTGCCTCAGCCTCCATACTACTGGGATTATGAGTGCGAACCACCACATCCAGCCCTGTTTAAAAAATTATGAACAATTAAATTACACTAAATTACTGAATAAGTTAATAAATCAGAAGAGATGAATCTCCTTTATAGAGTTCCAAATAATTTACATAGGTACTTTTCCCTCAAGAAGGGAGAGCACAACACCTACCAAGGTCCTTAAGTGTGGAGTACATTGAGTAATTTCCCTGCAAAGAGCACAAGATACAGAAAGAAAAGTAACTTTAAAAAGTGGAAGAACCTGGCAAACATGATCAAGGTTAACATAAACAGTGCTAACTTGGGTTGAGTGTGACGAAGTTGAATTTGATTTTTAAGGTCTTCTGAAAAGCACATGACCCCAGTCTAATCTCACAAAACTCATCAGACAAATCCCAATCAAGGGCCATCCTGTATTATACCTGACCAGCACTCTTCAAAACTTTCAAGGTTGCCAGGCACAGTCTGTATCAGGAAGCTGATGCAGGAGGATTGCAAGTTTAGTCAACCTCAGCAACTTGGAAAGGCCCTAAGCAACTTAGCAAGACCCTGTCTCAAAATAAAATACAAAAAGGGTCTGGGGATGTGGCTCCATGGTTAAGTGCTCCTGGGTTCAATCCCCAGTACTAAAAAAAAAAAAAAAAAAAAAAAAACCTATCAGCCCTGTTAAGGTCATCACCCAAACCAAGGAAAGTCCAAGGAGGAACTGCCACTGTTAAGGGAAGTCAAAGGAGACACACAGCTCCTTATTTGGCAACATAATATCAAATTTGACAACATAAATGTAATATGGTATCCTGAAGGGGATCCTGGAAAAGACATTAGATAAAACTAAGGCTATCTGAATACACTCTGGACTTCAGTTAATACTAACGGATCAATATCCATTCTTTAATTGTAACAAATATACCATGCCAAGGTAAGATGTTAAAAATAGGGAAAATTCAGGCTGGAGCATTGGCTCAGTAATAGAGCGCTCACCTGGCATGCATGAGGACCCTGGTTCAAACCCCAGCACCACATATACAACTAAGTGTCAGAAAAACTGAAACCAGATGAAAAAATAAATGAAATTGATTCTATCTTTCCCTCTCTCTCTTAAAAAAAAAAAAATAGGGAAAACCGGGGACTAGGGCATACGGTGACTCTTTGTACTATCTTCTCAATTTTTCTATAATAAAACTCTTCAAAAAACTAAAATCTATTATTTAAAAAAAATGAAAGGAGGAAGGGATGGAAGAGAAAAGAGGTCTATGAAGTTCTGGTTTGGAGTTTACAAAGCAGGTGAAGTTCAAGGTAGGGAAATGCGGAAGAGAAAAGAGGTCTATGAAGTTCTGGTTTGGAGTTTACAAAGCAGGTGAAGTTCAAGGTAGGGAAATGCTTCCTCTCCTGCGGTACCCCAACAGGCCTTCTAAGGCAGGCCTATAGGAGCAGAGTTTACGAAACTAAGTCAGCTCAGATACCCAAAGCAGGGGTCAAGGCCACCCTAGTTCATTCCTGGATCATCTCGGCAATGCAGGCCTCTGTGCAGGAAGGGACAGGAACTGGCCTGTGCCCTGGCTACCTGCCACAGGTTCTGCAAGTTCCTGTCTTTAGTACCTACTGATGTGAGCCACCAAAGGGGATGACGTATCTGGAGGTGACTTCATCCCAGGACCACCATCCAAACAGTCATTCTGCTGGGCTGTCTCAGATCTGGTCCTGGCCCTGGGCTCACTGTCCTCCTCTATTCACGGGACAAGAACAGGAAGGCCTGTCCTTCACAGGATTCAGCAAGTCTACCAGCTTAGCCAAACCCTTATTTAATATTTCCTGGCACTAAGGTTGTGGTTAATGTTACCTCTTGGCATCCCCTGGCCCAAATTCTCCAGCAAGTATCTACTTAGAAAAGTAACTGCTTTTCATTTCTTTTTGTCTTTATTGTTTATTTATTGAAGTACTAGGGATTGAATCCAGGGGTATTCTACCTCTGAGCTCCATCCCCAACCCCCTTTTTTTTTTATTTTGAGACAGGGTCCCACTAAGTTACCAGGCTCGTCTCGTACTTGTGATCTTTCTGCATCATCCTCTGAAGTAGCTGGGATAACAGTGCGCACCACTGCACCCAGCTTTTCTTTCCTTTTTGAAATGGGGTGATTACTGTAAAAATATGACACCTGAAGATTACCAATAATATTGGGGGAGAACCTAGGTCAGATTTGCTATTGACCACTATCAGTGTTTGCACTTTCTGGATGCCACTGGAGCAGGGCATGGAGGTGCATGCCTGTAAGGCATGGAGGATTACAAATTCAAGGCCAGTCAGGTCAAATTAACAAGACCCTGTCTCAGATAAATTAAGAAGAGTTGGGCACTTGCTAGCATGCAGGAATCCTTGGGTTCGATCTGCATGACCAAAAAAAAAAAAAAAAAAAAAAAAAAAACCAAGCCAGACTTGGAGACATGGTGGCACACATCTGTAATCTCAGAGGCTCAGAAGGCTGAGGCAGGAGGATTGCAAGTTCAAGGGCAGCCTGAGCAACCTAGCAGGACACTGTCTCAAAGTCAAAAATAAAATAAAAAGAGATGCGATATAGCTCAGTGGTAAAGCACCCTTGGGCTCAAGCCCAAGTACCACATAAACACACACAAAAGGATATCATTTGAGCTCTTCAAATTCCCTCCAAATACATCCCATGTGAAAATCATTTGTCAGAGTACTACTTAACGATGGCAAGAAATTAGAAACAATCTGAATTTCTTTCTAAAAAGAACTTGTTAAATACACTAGACTCTTAGTATGTGTGTGTGCATTATTTTTTCCTCTGGTTTATGTATGTATGAGTGTGTGTGAGAGAGAGAGACAGAGACAGATAGACAGACACAAACACAGACACACACACACACAAACCCTGGAAGGTTCATATAAGAAATTGGTAAGCGGGGCTGGAGCAGTGGCTCAGCGGTTTTGGCGCTTGCCTGGCAAGCACAAGGACCCGGGTTCAAACCCCAGCACCACGTACACAACTAAGTGTTAGAGCAACGAAAGCCATGTGAAAAACTAAATAAAGTTGTTTCTCTCTTTCTCTGTCTCTCTCACTGTCCCTCTCTCTTTAAAAAAAAAAAAAAAGAAAGAAAGAAATTGGTAAGCTTTGTGGCCTCTGGGGAAGGGACTGGGGTGCTAGGAGACAAGGAGATGTCTCTTTACTGTGATCCTGTTCTACATTTTCCATTTTGAACCATGTGAGTGTATTATTTACGCTCAAGAATGCTTAATAGAATCAGGAAAAGAATCATCCTGCCTAGTGGGGCACATGCTGTTGGGGTTGATGAGGGGGAATCTCTGAGTCAGGTGATTGGGACACTAGTATGAGAGGCTGGGAGGTGGTGGAGGCATGGGCTCTGGTTGGTCTGCAGACAGTGGCAGAGTGGGGCAGGACACCCAAGGCCTGTAGCATCCTAGAGCTTCAAATGCCTCCTAGGACAAGCTGATGGGGTGTTCAGGACATATACACACAGATAACTATCGTCTAAAACCACTGTTCTAGGACACTACCCCCTTCCCCAAAGGACCATGCTTCAAATATGGAATGTAGGCAACACAGGGTTGAGGTTAAGGACCTGAAGGCAGTTCCCTGAGGTCCACCTGATTCTGCCACATGCCAGCTGGCTGAGGTCTTTGGCAAATTACTCCCCTCTGTGTTCCTCTGAAAAGTAAGAATGATAGAACTTACCTGTGGTATAGGTAAGCCTTCTGTGGTGAGCTAGGTATGTTTTGCTATCATTGAAGTTCTTTTTATACATCAAGAAATTATAAGGACCGAAGGTACAACTCAGTGGTTTAGCACTTGCCTTGCATGGTGAGCCCACAGATTCAATCCCCAGTACCACAAAAGAAAATGAATGAATGAATGAATGAATGAATGCTTGAGGTCTAGTCTCATCTTCCCAGGCTCTTTTAGTTTTCCTCCAAACTCCCTGCCTGCTCCTGGGATGACTCCTTTATCAGATCCTATTCTCTTGATAGGAAAAGGGCCACCAGTTCTCCTCTGGGTCCTCCCCAATCACTCTCCTCTTTGCAGCTGATATTGCAGGGCCCTAGGCTTTGATTCCAGCCTGCAACCTGTCCACTGGGAGACCTAACAGGCTCCTCACTCAACATGGTCAAAATAAAGCTCCCTGCTCCCCAGCCTGCTCCTCCCTCCTGTGTACCCCTCTGCCAATCCAGATAGGGATAAAGTCTGGGTGGGACCATGATTTCCTTCTTCCAATCCACCAGCATGTCTGCTGCCATACACCCTAAATCCAGTGGTTTCTCTGCTCCCCCACTGCCATGGCCTCAGGCCAGGTCACCCTTGTTTCCTACCTGGAATACCTCAGTGGGCTCCACCTCTGCTTTCCCAATTCACTTGCCTGACAGCAGCCAGTGCCACTGACTGTCGTAAAAGGAAACTCAGTTCAGCTTCCATGCTTCAAACCCTCTAGGCTAATATCACATTCCTTGCCCCGGGACCCAAAACCCCAGAGCATCTGCTTCCTATCTACTGCCCCCACCTCATGGTGACAGTGGCCCCTCGCTTACGTGCCATGGTCTTTTTCATGTTCCTTGCCCCATCTCAAGGCCTTTGACCCTGGTTGTCCCTGTGCTAGAATGTTCCTCCTGAACATCAGAAAGCACTTCTATTTCAATGCAACCAACAAGTCACTTCCTCTAAAAGGCTTTCCCATCCCAACACCTAAAGTGGCCCTGGCCGCTTTCCCCAATCCTTCCAATTTTTTGGACAGTACCTTCCTGTGGTCACCCTCTCTCTCATTAGAGAGGGACCCTGGCTTGCCCTGCCCTCTTCAGGCTGCCCACCTCCTAGAATAGGCCTGGTACATGGGAAGGGCTGCACAGAGTGAGGGGTGAATAACTGAATCAACGAGAACTCATTTCTCACAAATGGAATCCACAATTTGGTGAGTCACCAACGGGCAGAGTGGCAAAAACAGGTGGAAGTAGAATCCTGGGGGGAAGGGCTGAGTGACAGAACCAAGGCTGCATGTTAGGGACGAGGTGCCCTGCCTGAATGATGACTGTGACCGTTACTCCCTCTACTGGAGGCCCACACACATGCAGGAGCTTGACCTCCAGAGAAAACCCAACCAAAGGTGTTGCAAAGGCAGCACCCCTACCCACACTAGGTCTGGAGTGAAAAACAGACCTGTAGCTCACCCTGAAGGAAGGGAGAGAAACGGTTTGGAAGTCACAAAAATATATTAAAACAGCTGTGGTCTTCTCTCTCCAAACTGGCCTCCCTTCCCAATGCCCCTTGCCCACCAACCTCCACGAATTTTCAGAGAAAAAGATGCCCAGGGCAGGAAAATGGAGACACCCCAGCTGCAGCCCAGGGTCTAGGAGGACCCTCCAGCCTGGGTGTACAGGGCGGCTAACAGTCTCTACAGGCTCGACGCCACCGTCGACGAGGGGGCCGCTGGGAGGCCGGAGGTGCAGGAGGGTCAGGCAGGACACAGCGGACAGTCAGGCCTTGCCACAGGGACAGAAAACAGAAGAGAAATGAACAGAGTGAAGAGGAAGCAAGAGCAGTTACTGCAATAGGGGAGGGGCAGAGGAATGAGACAAAGTGGGGGTGGGGTGAAGGGAGACTCCCAAGTGACACTCACTTGGTGTGTGGAGAGGGGAACAGGGAGCTAAGGAGCTGGGTTTGAGGCAGCATCTGCTGCTGACAGGGAGGAAGTAGGGTTACAGGAGAGATGAGTGGTAGCTGGCACTTGGAAGAGGTAGAAAAGTGGATTCTGCCAAGGCCATGGCCAGAGAACAGAGGGCAGGAGAGAAGGGAAGTCCCACAGCAGGCAGAGCCAGGCCACACTGACCATCCAGACCAGGAAATGTGGGTGATTCCCCAGAGTGCTCAGGCCTAGCGTGAGTGCCTGAGGGAGACAAGCAGTGTCATCCAGGAGCTGGCAGGGTGGGTGAGCAGGCCCCCGAGGAAGGCTCTGATGGGCCCAGGAGCTTGGAGAGGGGCCGGGGCACACGCTGGCAACTCTGCCATCTGCACCCCGCCCCGCACGGGGCTAGAAGGTCCTGCGGCCCAGTCTTTTGAACACGCTCACAGTGCCTGCATGGTCCATCTGGGCACCAATGCCCTCAGTGGAGTTGCTCCCCCGGGACCCCACCAGTGTCCTCTTAATGGTGACCTTGACCTCGGCCGAGGACTTACTCTTGGTGCTTGTGACCTGGCTGTCCTGGGCCTCGGGCACAAGGGTGGCCTTGCCCAGTCTCTGGATGATGCTGACTCTGGATAAGGATTCTGGCTTCCTCTCAAGCCCAGGGCGTGAGGAAAGCGCCAGACGCCGCAGTGTTGGGGTAGCAGCCGTTGTTACTGAGCTTGTGGCCTTGGCTTTGACAGTCAGTGCCGGTTGAGGACTGGCCTTGGCAGGGCCCCGTCCTAACTTCTTCAGGACCCCTGCATACTGGAGGACAGAGCTGCTGCTGTCATTGTCGCTGTCCCACGCCAGATCCTCATCCATCTCTGGGGTGGCCCCAAGGCGACTGAAAACTCCTGTGGGCTGTGGAGGTCAGAGGCAGGACAGTGAGTCATTCAGTCACTCAACAAGCTGCCTTCCGGGAACGCACTTTTGGAAGAAACACCCATTGGTGACATCCTAGATAGTGGTGTCAGCTGTGGGGAGGTCAGGGGACTAGGAGAGCCTAGGGAAGGCACCTGACCTTGCCTGGAAATTCAGGGAAGGCTCCCTGTAAGAAGACACAGCTGAACTGAGATCTGGAAGGTGAAAGAATGTGGGTCTGATAAAGTAGGGAAGGAACAGGGGTGTGCCACACAGAGGGAGGACACTGCAAGGTCTACAGGGGAGCATGGGGGAGTCATTTGGTCATTTACTCAGCAAATACATCTTGAGCCCCAATTCTGGATCTGGACCTGTCCCTAGACCAGAGAGTGATACAGAGATGGCCAGGGCAGCTCCAATCCTGCTCTCGTGGGGCTCACAGTTCAGTGGGGAAGACAGACGTGGCCCCAAGCATAACACTACCAACTCTGAAGTGTGACAGTGACAGCGAGGTGTTCTGTGAAGAACACAGTACTGGAGGGGAAGAACTAGGGACAGCTTCATCCTCACTTGGAGTTCACAGCGACTTTCCAAACTCCAGCTTTAAAGCCAGGGCATGCAGGATGAATGAGCGGAGGGATGTGCTAGTTGTCTAGAGCAGGAGCAGACACACTTATCGAGCCTTCACTGTGTGCCAAGCTCTGCACATGCTGGATCTCCCAGCCACACACCCATGTGTCATCACCATTCCCCTGATAAGATTCTAAGAGGTGAGAGAAAGCCAGAGTAGATGAATCCTGGTGAGCAAGGGAGGGACAGAGAAAACACAGCCAAGGACCTGCAACTCATCAAAGGTGACATCCGACTTATCACACACCTGATGCCCTAGCACCATGCAGGGATCATCTCACTCATGCCTCGTGACCACCCTATGAGCTGGTACTATACAGATGAGGAAACTGAGGCACAAAGGGCTTAAGTGAATGGCCAAGGTGACACAGGCAGCTAAAGTGGGATCCAGTGCACACTCATGCCTCGGGCCTAGGGAAATTCAAGCCACTGTGAGAAGGGTGGACTTCATCGCAGGCACAGGAAAAAGCCTCAGAAGGGTTTCCAGCAGAGGAGAAGATGGCCCATCCTGTGGGCAACGCACGCTGCTGTTGCAGGGACAGGGGCTGGAGGGGTTAATGGCAGCTGTCTAAGACCAGTTAGGAGGCAATCGTTCTACCCAGGCAGAGGGCGGTGGCAGCAGAGGTGGAGACAGGTGGAGTCATTCTACTCAGGGACTCACTGGAATGGGGTTGAGGGACATCTCTGAGAAGGTGGACTAGAGAAAGAGTGGCTTTGAGGAAAGCTGCTGAGACCAGTTTGGGATATGGAGGATGGAAGGCAACTAGCAGAAATCAGGACGATTAAGGCTGAGGCTGGGAATCAAGAGAGAGAGACTAGGACAGAAGACAGAGCAGGTAGCCACCCAAGCAAAGACGGGAATAGGCTGGAAAGTTGGGGGACAGTGCTGGGGCCCTCAAGAGGCAAGATGCAGAATCATCAGGAACAACATCCAGGGAAGACAAGAGTTTTCAAGCCCTGAGTGGCTCCACCATTCCCAACTCACTTTATTCCCTGTCGTCGTGTCTGCCTTGGTCTCGGCGCCGAGGCGGTCAAACACGGACGTCCTGTGGACACCTGAGAGGGAAGTAAGGCCATGAGGCAGCACCTGCCAAGCACCCCAGGGAGCCCAAGCCTAGGCTGAGCATACTGTAGTCTCCAAGGTGGGGACGACAAGGCCAGCAGATACTAGTCAGCTCTGCTACTGCAGGGACAGACTGTATCAAGCCAGGCTTTGCACCTACATTGTTGGCTACTATTAACCTTTGCCCACCTGTCTAGAGTCAAATGTGCGAATGAGGGCTGCAGTGGTGGCCAAGTGGTTAGAGCACGTGTCTTGCAAGCGCAAGGATCCATGTTCAAGCCCTAGCACCACACACACAACTAAGTAATGGGGAAACAAAGGCCAAATGAAAAAATAAATTGATTCTTTCTATCGTACTTTCTCCTTTTCTTTCTTTAAAAAAAAAAAGTGGGAATGACAGCCAAAATTCCTCACACCTTAGTTCAAATTCATGATCATGAAATGTGTGTAGCTGAAGAGTTCTTTTTATTTATTTATTTAAGAAAGAGTGGGAGAGAGAGAGAAGAAAGAGGAAAGAGAGAATCAACTTTATTCTTGCCATCTGGCCTTTGTTTCTCTGACACCTCTTTGTGTACATGGTGCCGGAGTTTGAACCTGGGTCCTTGCACATGCCAGGCAAGTGCTCCAACTGCGGAGCCACCACTCCATCCCTGGGGAGGAGCTCTTAATCCTTATTTTTTCCTTTCTCTTTGGGGATCATAGGTACCTGGGAGACTGATGAATGTTAATGTCCTCTCATCAAATAATAAGCTAAGTTGCTACCAATGGAATGCTTACTAAATCATGGCCCACAAATACTATGGAAACAGATGACCAATAAAACAGAAATGAAGAGCCAGGACAGGAAGCTGACGCACGAGAATCACCAGCCTGGGCAATTTAGTGAGACCCTATCATTTTTTTTTTTTTTTAAGAGAGAGGGACAGTGAGAGAGACAGAAAGAGAAACAACTTTATTGAGTTTTTCACATGGCCTTAGTTGCACTAACACTTAGTTGTGTACGTGGTGCTGGGGTTTGAACCTGGGTCCTCACGCTTGCCAGGCAAGCACCGAAACCGCTAAGCCACTGCTCCAGCCCCAAGTGAGACCCTATCTTGACCAAACATTTAAAAAAGCGCTAGCATGCTCAAGGCTCTGGATTCAATTCCTAGTACCAAAAAAAAAGGAAGAAAGAGGAGGAAGAGGAGGAGGGAGAGGGGAAGGAGGAGGAAAGAAAAGAAAAAAATGTTCATATCTGTGCAGATGCAGATATGTTCACAGATGCTGCCCTGGGAAGGTTAATAGCAGCCATGGCATATGGAAGCAATGGGTCTTTTTACTGTATGATTCTGCACCATCCAGCAGAACAAACAACATTCTAAATCAATCCTACCAGACGTTAAGTTCATCATCATACTTCCGGCCAGACTTCTCTGGCTCATAGTGACAGTGCCCACTTTGGGGCACCTGCCCTCAGTCAGGCATGGTCACTCACTTTACAGGCAGGCCATCTCAATTCCTTGCTCCTGCCTCTCAGGAGCCTGGCTACACTAACTGAGGATGAAAAGGCAGAAGTGATATGTTCCCCTTCTCTATGGTCACTACTGTTGTCCCCTTGACCTAAGGTCCCAAGTCCGCCATTAGAGCTACTTCTCAGCCACCACCTACAGGGTATGATGGATGCTGAGCGATGCAGGCAAGAGTAATGCAGTCTCCACAGCACACGGGCCAGTACCTTTTGACGCCTGCTGCTGCTCGAGGATCTTGCGGGTCCGGGGGGTGGTGCCCTTGGGCATGTTGATGATGTACTTCCCCTCCATCTCAGCAGTGACCCGTCGGCGCTTGGAGGGAACAGCCAGGCTTTCCTCTTCCCTGAGGGCCAGGGCTGCTTGGGGGAAGAGGATAAGGGCTCAGCAACCTCTGGGAGGGATTGTCCTCCTGGGGCAAGGGAGGGACACTAGGCAAAGGGCACACATGTTCTTTATCTCCATAATCACATGACTGCTCTCCCTTATTGCCCAACACCACCCCCCAATCACCACCAACTGAGCCCTAAGGAGCTCAGAGCTCTGGGCATCAAAGGGCTGCCTTAAGCACTCAGGTTCACCCCAGTCCAGCCCCAAACCCCTCAACTGGGGAACTTTCTGGGTGGTGGAAAGGCTCTAGGTCTCCATAAATACTGCTTTCACAACTCTGCGGGCTTTCTTCCTCTCTCTCTCTTTTCATGCTTACTTTTTAACTACTAACAAAGCTGTATACTTTTCACTTGGTCATTGTGCATAAATAAATTATACTTCAATTTTTTAAAAAAAAAGGAATTCCTTCAAATGTGTCAAGGGGTAAAAGAGCCAGCTGTCATCATTTTAATACCTTTAAAAAAAAGAGGGGGGGTGACAGTGAGAGAGAGAGACAATCAACTTTATTTAGTCCTTCATGTGGTCTTTCTTGCTCTGACACTCCGTTGTGTATACGGTGCTGGGATTTGAACCTTGGTCCTCGCGGCTGCCAGATAAGTGCCACAACCGCTGAGCCACCCCTCTAGCCCCCATTTTAAAACCTTATAAATTAGGGGCTGGAAGGGTGACTCAGCGGTTATGGCGCTTGCCTGGCATGCACAAGGATGTGGGTTCAAAACCCAGCATCGCGTACACAACAAACTGTTGAAGTAACAAAAGCCGCATGAAAAATTAAATAAAATTGATTCTCTCTCTCTCTCTCACTGTCCCTTATGAACCAACCATTGCCTTTCTTGTTTGTGGCATACAAATCAATGCCAGAAGGGAGTGAGGCACTTCCACACAATCAAGGCAAAGGGGAACCCACATGATAGAGGTGGAAAGGGAAACTGGACACCAGAAGAAAAGCAATCCCACTGTAGGCCTCAGCTTCCATGAGTGCCTTATGACACCACAACATGGGGATGGGTCCAACCAAGACACAGAGCCTAGCAGAGAGGAGGGCTTGCGTGTCCACAGGCTGAGTCCCACTCCCAGCTTTCACACTGAGACTGGGAAGAGGAGCAGAGAGCAACCATGGAGAGGCCTGAGCAGGAGTGCTCCAAGCACAGCAAATGTGAGAGAAGAAGCCTACCACTGGAAGGAGGCTGGAGAGGCACTGAGCCAGCAGTGTGGGGAGGGGGTGCAAGAGATGAGTCTGTACCATGCAGAGCCCTAGAAGAACACATGGGAAGCCGGAGGATTACAGCCCGAGGGCCAGACTGAGGATTCCTTTGGCTGCTGAAGGGAGGCAGCAGGTTCTTTACCTAGCACTAAGCAAAGGGTCAAGCACTAGTAGGGGCTCAGTGAACAGCTACTAAAATTGACTGAGTGACAAGAACAATGCCCGTGTGCTTTTGGTATGTCGTCTTAAGTGCTTCCCACTATCCTCCCAGCTAGAGACGGAAAGTGAGGCCCACAGAGGTGTAGTGACTTCACCACGTTCACAGAGATGATGCAAGTCCAAAGGTTTTGTATACCTTGCAAGCTCCAAAGCACACTGCAATGTTGGGAACATGACCCCCAAATACCTTCTGCCAATGCACATTCACCCCCTGCTCTGCCCACCACCTGCCCAAGTCCCCTCACCAGCAGCCTTGGCACTCTTTGCTGCCATCTTGTTGGACACAGTGACAGAGATCTTGGAAGTGCTGGTGTCTGGCCGTCTGGCAGGAGTGCTGGGTGGGGAGTCGCAGTTCAAGCTGTTGGTGATCATTCGGGAGGCGGCTGCGGGAGGAAAGAGGAGTCCAGTCAGGTGGGGCCCTGGGAGGAAGGCCTGAATCTAACAATCTCAGGCCAGAGTGGACCGAAGGAGGAAGGGGCAGCCAGTGGCACCCCTGTAGCTGCCCTTTCCTCATGATGGGGATGCCTGGGGGTGCACTTGACCTTTCCAGGAACCAGCTCACCTCTCCCTGCCCTGGGAGACTTTCCCAATGCCCCAGACCAGATTGGCGCCCATGAGCTCCCCAGTCCCGTGCTGAGCTCACTCCTTCCCTCCCCACACTGCCTCAGCCACGCCAGTCTCCAGGATCTTCTCCCCTAGCCAAGTGGGTGCCTCCTCAGGTCACTTATTGCTCCTTCTGCCAGTACCACCGGGCTTGCTTTGCCTCTTCGTTCAGGTCTCCTCTCAGATGGAACTTGACTCAGTGCCGCACCCCTCTCATCCTGACCCACACTGTTTCTTCATAGCCCTAATACTGCTCGGCAGGGCCTTACGCTTGTTTCCTGGGGGACTCCCCCACAAGAGTGTAGGAGGCATGGTCTGTACCCTGCTGGGTCCCCAGTGCCTAAAATGATTCCTGTCACTTGCAGGTCCTCAATAAGTGTCCACCATCACTGAAACCACCAACATCCCTATTAGATTTATCCCCTGCAACCCAGTTCTACAGAAACAGGGATTCAGGGCTGGCCTGCACCAGCAGCCTCACCTCAACCCCTGCCTCCCTCCAACTGCTTTTCAGATTGTGCCTTTGTTTGCTGTTGTTTTCCAGGTTCTGCGGATGGAACGCAGAGCCTCATGCTTTCCAGGCAAACACCTTTATCACTGAGTTACATTTCCGCTCCCAGACATCTGTATTTTGTCCCACCACTTCAAAAGTCTTCTCCCAACTACGAACTTTCTCCCAAA
This sequence comes from Aplodontia rufa, assembly GCA_004027875.1. Taxonomy (NCBI): domain Eukaryota; kingdom Metazoa; phylum Chordata; class Mammalia; order Rodentia; family Aplodontiidae; genus Aplodontia; species Aplodontia rufa. The sequence goes on from PVKS010013589.1 coordinate 37,645, forward strand.
GTTCTCTGAAGTCCCCCATAATGACCCTCAACATGCTGTTACAATTACCTATTACTTATTTTTTAAAAAAAGACGTCATAACTACAGCGTATAGAAAACTACACTAAACCTACACAGACCATTTAACAAAGGTGACCCCCATGCACCCACCACCCAGATCTAGAGGCAGAGCAATATTGGTCCCCAAAAGTCCTAGGACTCAAGCTGGGCAAGGTGGCACACACCTGTAATCCTGGCAACTCAAGAGGTTGAGGCAGGAGGATTCTAAATTTGAGGTCAGCCTGGGCAACTTAGTAAGACCCTGTCTCAAAATAAAAAAGTAAAAAGGGCTTGGAATGCAGCTGGTAGAGGAGCCCTGGGTTCAATCCCCAGTACCAAAAAAAATCTTGGTCCTTCCCTATAAGACCTCCTCCCTCTCTCCAGGAAGAAATGCTCAGTTTCAGCTCTGCTCTCGCCACTGAGAAGGCTCTGGAATACACTGATGGCCGATTTTCCTAAGATATCTATTCAGCTGTTTCTTCACCTGGATGGGGAGGCATTATGACCAGCAGCTGCAAACTGAAGGCTGTGTAGAATCAGTCCCATGAGATCCTCCATTCACAGCAGTCTACCGGACAAGGTGCACCGTGATTACGACTTTCTGCTATAAAATGAAAAAGGCTGAGAGGACCCAAGTCTTGTACTGACCGGAGGGAAGCACACTGCTGATGGAGGCAAGGGACCCACTGCTTTATCATGACAGCTAAGCATCTTTGGGTGGAATTAAAACAATCCACTACCTTGGCTGCACTGAATTTTTGCTTTGAGATGGGCTCTCATTATGTTTCCCAGGCTGGCCTTGAACTACTGGGCTCGAGCAATCCTCCTGCCTCAGCCTCCTAAGCTGCTGGGACTACAGGCATGTTCCACTTGCCTGGTTTTCCACCGAACTTGAGTTGCAGTCAGGATGTCAGGTCCAGAGAGCTGTCCTCCCTCCTGCCCCACTTAGACACACATGGTGATGTTATGAAATGTATCCAGCAGTCTTATCAGGAAGGCTGGTTTGGAGAGCTCTTCCCCACCCGTTTTCCTTTACCTGTTTCCACTTCTCTTCTCAACTGCCTACTTTCTTCACCAGGTCTTGAATTATGTGCTTTCATTTTTTAAACATTTTTTTTTTGGTTGTACTAGAGATTGAACCTAGGGCCTCACACATGACAGACAAGCACTCTACCACTGAGCTCCATCCCCAGCCCTTTTTATTTTATTTTGAGACAGGGTCTCACTAAATTGCCCAGGCTGGCCTTGAACTTGGGATCCTACTGCCTCAGCCACCCAAGTAACTGAAATTACAAGTGTGTATCACCACATCTGGCTAAACTCATCTTAAACTATTAAAGATACTCAGAAAGATAGGAAAATATCATCTCTAAAGACTTGAAAGACTGGTGCTGGAGCTGTGGCTCAGCAGTTGGAGCACTTGCCTGGCATGTGTGAGAACCTGGGTTCAAACCCCAGCACCACATATACAGCTAAGTGTTGGAGAAACAAAGCTAGATGAAAAAATAAACAAAATTGATTCTCTCTTTAAAAAAATATATTTAAAAGACTGGCAAAATTAATCTATGCTGTTAGAAATCAGGGCAGTGATACACCAAGAAGTGGGAGTGACTGAGAAGGCCTCAAGGAGGGTTCTGGAGGTCGGTCACGTTTGTACTTCTGCAGCTGGATGCTGGCGACACGAGTGTAAGAATCATTCAGCTATAACATTATGATATGTTGTAGGACTACTGCAGAAATAGTCCCTGATTTGTGCAGCTTCCCTGAATCCATGCCTTTGGGTTGGCCCTGTCCATACTGAGTCCAGCCTTATCATGTGCTGGCTCTGGCCACTGGGGAAGAGCAAATACTATGCAAGCAGAGGCTAAGATGTACTCTTATGCTGCTTCTGGGAAGCCTGCCTCACATCTGCCGTGAGAATGCACTCACTGCCCACTTTATTTTCTCCCTTAAAGAGGGCTGCAGATGGCTGGGCACGGTGGCACATGCCTATAATCCCAGCAATTTGAGCCTGGAGGACTGCAAGTTCAAGGCCAGTCTGGATAGCTTGGCGAGACTCTCTCAAAAGAAAAAGAAAAAGGGCTGGAGGTGTAGCTCAATGGCAGAGGGCCCCTGGGTTAGACCTCCTGTCCTGCAAAAAAAGAAGAGGACCTGAGATGGCTTTGCTCCCACCTCTGTAAAATACAGAAGTGCTGTGACTGATAAGCATGTGTGTCCTGTTTGCTAACAGGGTGAAGAGGAAGAGGCCTGAGTAAATGAGACTCACCACTAGAGGCACCACGCCGAAGCTCGCCTGGGAGGGGGCTGGGGCTGCAGGGCACTGACTCAGTGGCAGCTTTACACATGTCCTGTAAAACATAGGCACCTGGGTTAACACAACAGAACCAGGGACATGGAGATCTGAGCACCACTCAGGAGGACCAGAACCTGACTGCTGGAGAAGGATGTTCAAACATTTCACTCCTGACCAGGAAAAAGCACCATGCACACCCACACAGTAACTGGCCAGTATTCTTTAAAACTACCCAGGAAGAGGGCTGAGGATGCAGCGGCAGCACGCTTGCCTTGTACAAGGCCCTGGGTTCAATCCTCAGCACTGAAAAACTAAAGAAAAGAAAACACTCCTGTCCTGGAGTTCTAGAGATGGTAATTATGGGGAAGATGAGAAATCATAATAATGATAAAAGTTTGAACCCTTACCGAGACTCTACTTCAAGCAGAGTACATCGTGTTAGCTTAATGCTCACAACCACACTTCAAGATAGGTTTACCTCTCTGCTTTTTATAGGTGGAGAACATAAGACTCAGAGAGGTTAGGCCACATGCCAATGTCACACAGCAAATGGCTGAATCGGCCTCAGAATCCAGGTCCACCTGCCTGAGCTGCCAGGTGTTCTGCTGGCTCTGCAACTATCCCTCTGCCACCATACTAAACCCTGGGACAGAGAATCTAGGCAAGCACTCACCTGGCGGTGCACCACCTTGGCGTGCTTTAAGATGGCAATGATGTCACCCACCACAGTCACGCCCAGCTCATTCATGATTTCCTTGTTGAGATCCAGCAACATGCTCTTCTGGATCCTGCAGGTAAGGGTCGGCAGTGAGACCTCAAGTGGACCAGGGTAAAGGGGCCAACCAGCTCCTTGCTTCCCACTGGCCAAGTTCAGCCCCATCCCCTCAGCTACCTCACCTGTTATCCACAAACATCACAGCATAATTAACAGCAGGTCCGGGAGGAATGCCAGCTTCCTTAAAGAATTGGATCCACTCAGAAGTAGCTGGAGAGTTGAACAGAACTTGTTATTCACATTACTCTCTTTAGGGAATAGTAGCAGCAAAACCACGAAGGCAGTGGCTCCCTCCAATTAAATGCTCATCACCTGCCAGGCCCAGTGCTGAGCACCCTGCACACATAATGGAAGGAAGCTGTGCCCTGAGCACCCTGAGTTAAGACTATTGAGTATAGAGTCCCCTGCTTGCCAAGGAGGAAATGAAACCTAGGCTGGGAGATTGGGCAACTGGCCCCAGGGTGCAATGCTAACAAGGGGCAGAGCTCCTCCTAACCCATGCAGCTTGGTCCTGCCCTCCAGCTGGGACAGCATTCCAGTGGTCTTCAGGCAGCTCAGGCCCAGGGGAAGGTCACACAGCCAGCCCACAAGCTGCAGCAAGCCTCTGCATGGAGAAGCAGCCAGCCTCAAAAGGAGACATGCAAATAGCCAGCAAAGGGTCTGGAGTCTGGGTTCAAATCCCAACTCTGCCATTTCCTGGCTAAGAGCCTGGGCACGTCAACACTCGGGCTGTTTCCCGGCTGTAAATGTGGGATTACACAGTATACTTAAGAACTGCGCACTCCTCACAGTCCAGCTTCCGTTCCAAGCACCGAGAACACCAGAAGGGACAAAGTGAAGTCTCTGCTCTCCTAGAGCTGACATTGTAGTGGTGACAGCACCAGTGTCCTTGGGTCACTGTGTGGACTCAATGAGAAAGTCCACATAAAGGGCTTTAAACGGTGCCTGGCCGGAGGACGTCCTCGCCGCATGTCATCTTTTATTTTTATTTTATTATTACTGCTGTTCCTATTAGTCTTCCCACCACCACTAAAGAGGGCCTGGGGGTTAGCTCAGTGGTAGCAGACACACTTCCTAAGTGTGAGACCGGGTTCCATCCCAGCACCAAATGAAACAAAAAATCATGGAGCCTGAGGGGACTCCACCACAAAGGCAGTTTAGCATTCTGCATTTCTGAATGTCTCTTCCCACTTGTCAGGCCAGGTGGGAGATAAGATCCCGATCCTGGGCTGGGGCCAGCTGGTGCGGCTCAGCAGTGGAGCCTGGACCAGCATGGCAGAGCCCTGGGTTCAATCCTCAGCACCACAAAACAAAACACTTTTACAAGATCAGTGGCCATGCAGGACATCTTCTTTTCCACATTCGCACATCTCCGAGAGAAAGATCTCCCTCATAACTGGTGCTGCGCCATTTTTACTGACGATTTCTTTTTTTCTTATGGTAGATGACAATACACCTAAAAATCTTTGCCTTTTTACATTAAAAAGATCTGGTATTACTTTGCTCATTTTCCTTTTAAAACAATTGAAGCTCAAAGTGGAGAAAAAACACACTCAGGATGATACATTGCATGGGCAGCAAGCAGGGCTCAGGCAAAGGACCATGGGTCACACCTTGCCAAGGAGGACCCTAGTGGCCTGAGCCCTGGGAGTCTGGAGCAGGCAAGCAGCCCATGCATGCCCTTAGTACTTCCTCCACTGCCCAGAGGAAAAGAGTGCCTAGGCATGATCCACCTGCCAAGCCATGGGGCCCTGGGTTCTATTAGGCTACAATGGCCACCTTTCTTTATGTGTCAGAAAGTACTACATGGGGGTTGGGGGTTTAGCTCAGTGGCAGAGCGCTTGCCTAGCATGCACAAGGCCCCGAGTTCGGTCCTCAGCCCTGGGGAAAAAAAAAAAAGTACCACATAGAGGGGCTGGAGCAGTGGCTCCGTGGTTATGGCGCTTGCCTGGCATGCACGTAAACGCAAGTTCAAACCCTGGCAAACCACATACGCAGCGAAGTCTCTTAGCAATGAAGGCACATGAAAAACTAAATAGAATTGATTCTCTCTTCTTTCTTGCTCTCTCACTGACCCTCTCTCATGTGAGGCACTAGGTCCTTAGCACTGCATAAAAATAAATAAATAAAATAAAGCATTGTGTCCATCTACAACTAAAAAATTTTTTTTAAATATATATATAAAAAAGTACCATGGGCTGAAGCTGCAGCTTGGCAGTTACAGCAATTGCCTGGCATGCACAAGGACACAGGTTCGAACCCCAGCACACACACAACGAAGTGTTGGAGCAACGAAGACTAGATGAAAAACTAAATAAAACTGATTCTCTCTCTCTCTCTTAAAAAAAAAATGAAATAAAAAGTACCACATAATGATTCCATTTCTACAAAATGTCCAAAGCAGGAAAATCTAGAGATAGAAAGTAAATTAGTGGGGACTGGGGCAGTGGCTCAGTGGTTATGGTGCTTGCCTGGCATGCCGAGGACGGAAATTCAAACCACAGCACCACGTACAACAACAAAGTGCTGGAGCAACTGAAGTCACATGAGAAACTAAATAAAGTTGATTCTCTCTCTCACCGTCCCTCTCTCTTTAAAATAAAGAAAGAAAATAAATGTTTATGTGCATGCTTATGTGTGTGTGCACTTAAAAAAAAAAAACAAAGAAAGTAAATTAGTGGTTGCCAGGATCAGGAGGAAAGGAAGGGTGACTTCTAAAGGGCATGAGGTTTTCTTGGAGAGTGATAAAAAGGGTCTGGAATTGACTGTGGTGATGATTGCGCAATCCTGTGAACAGAGAATGTAAAAAACATTAAATTTGTATACTTCAAATAGGTAAAATGTATGATCTGTGAATTATATCTCAATTAACCGGTAAGTTAGAAGTAACTCTCTGCCTAAGGAAAAGCCTATAATTTTAACCATAAGATTATGAAACCCAGTGTCCAAAGGGAACTGCAAAAGGCCCCACATCACTGTCATCTCCTGTATCACCAAGAAGGAAACAAGCAGCCAATTAAACTGTCATAGGCAAGTTTCTGGTTGTTAAGTTGTAGCCCCCAAGTTGTAGGCCCCACACTCCCTTCTGAAATGTTAACTGCGGAAACAATGTTATCTTGGAACAGGTGAAAGGGCACTTGCAGCACATACCAGGAGGAGGCAGATAAAAAGATTATTGGTGGCAACATGTCTATCAGAGCTTCAACCCAGAACAATGCTATTGACTGTGGCAAGAACAAATTGTGTGAAATACTAGTGAAATACTACAAAGCAGTGAAAAAGAAAGGACACCAGCTATGCTTGGCCACAGAGCTGACCCACAAATCCTCAAATATGTTTCACAAAGGAAGTCAGACACCAAGGAACTCAGTAAGCCTTCATCGTTTAGTTCAAAACCCAAGTCTAGGGGTTGGGGAGTGTAGCTCAGTGGTGAAGTGCTTGTTAGCATATACAGGTTCAATCCCCAGCACTGAAGGAGAAAAAAAAAAAAAGCCTGTAGAATAGGAACGTTTCCATTGGTGAAACAACAACACAAAAACAGAAAGGTAAGGAAAGATGTTCACAAAACATCAGAGTGGTTTATTCCTCCAGGAGTAGAGAGGGGATATGACCAGAGGGTCACCCTCAGGGGTCTGTCAATATTCCCCTTCTTGACCCAGATGGTTAGAGGGAATCTCGTTTTTCGACTAGTTTATTGTACTATGTATAAGCCAAAAAGTACACAAGTCGATAGATTTTGTTAAACCAAACACACAATGTAACCAGTACCCTTAAGAAAGAAAACCTGCCCAAAACCCAGCCCCCCCTGGGTTCCTGGTTACCACTATTCCCCCTTCCCAAAGGCAACCACCACCTCCTAAAACAATGGATCAGTTTTGCCTGCTTTTGTGCTGTATATAAACAGGATCATAAAGGATATACTCAGATATTTGCCTTTTAGTTGTTTTTAAACCATGGGAACTGGGCTTGATTACACACACCTATGATCCCAGTGGCTCAAGAGGCTAAGGAAGGAGGATCTCAAATCCAAGGCCAGCAACTTAGACCTTAGTAGCAACCTGAGCAAGACTCTCTCTCAAAAAAAAAAAAAAAAAACAGGGATGTAGTTCAGTGATCAAGCACTGCTGGGTTCAATTCCCAGTACCAAAAAACAAAACAAAACAAAAAAAACAGGGGCTGGGGCAGTGGCTCAGCAGTTATGGCACTTGCCCAGCATGCATGAGTACATGGGTTCAAATCCCAGCACCCGTGCACACAACTAATTGTCAGAGCAACGAAAGCCATGTGAAAAACTCAATAAAAATTGATTTTCTCTCTCTCACTGTCCTTCTCTCTTAAAAACAAACAAACAAACAAAAAAAACAAATACCATGTGAAGATATTCTATGTACTTCACTATATGTAAATCTCAAAATTCTCCAAAGCTACCAACTAATTTCTGTGTCTTGGCAATCCCAAATTTCAGAGTGTAAAAGAATCAGGTGATATGGCTCGTGATAATCACAACAGTAAGCATTTGCTGAGATGTATGCCCAAGAAAGGACATGCAGTAATCCCCATAATGCCAAGATACCCACAATAATGTTATCTCCATTTCACAGGTGAGAAAACCAAGGCTCTGAGAAGCCATGTGGGAGATCTGCCAGATACATAGCCCAAGTTCTTTATGGCTAAATTACGCAGTTGGGAGGTCCAGATATAGAAAAAGGGCAGCGGCCTTAAACAGGCTCCAGCCCTGCCCCCAACCTTCGTCAGAGGACAGCTGTTCTGGCCAGTGTCCTAGCCTTCCCTCCCGCTCCCAGGCATACCTTCAGAAAGGGCAGTGGGGAGAGGGGGCCCTGCGGAGAAGGCCAGACTCACCCATAGTCACTGAGACCATTGTCTCCCTGGCCCAGACCCTGCTCCCTGGAGCCTGGAAGAGAGAATGAAAGAAGGCCCATGAGTGGCCACCACTGTGAGCATGTCCCTCTCCTGCCAGAGGAGCATTCCTGGGCTAGGGGCTCACAGTCCAGGAATAGCCTGGAGCAACTGGCAGAACATCAGCCTAGGTCAGAGCTGCCACCACAACTATCGCTTCTGCCTGGGACAAGTCACAGGGAGGCAAATGTCCACAGCTCCAATCCCACACACCCAAAAGGTCTGACTAGAACAGGAAAAAGACAAATACCCATTCATTCATCCATGTAGACATTATTTACCGAGAACCGACTATGTGTGAGGCACATAGAATACTGAGAGGAAAAATAATATGGAGCCCAGCATGCAGCTGGAGACAGGAGAGCGAGGACAAGCGAAACGGTCAACAGTACAGTGTGTCGGAAGCTATCAGCGTTAAGGAGAAGACACTAGGGCCTAGGAAGGGATGACGGCAATTTTCAATAGGGTGATCATGGAAGACCGAAAGTGACGTGTAGACACCTGAAGAAGGGGGGGACTGAGACATGTGGTTTTACAGAGAAGGTACAGCAAGTCCAGTGCCCTGAGCCAGGAGCTCTGCTGATAGGTCTGAAGGACAAGGAACCAGTGTGGCTGCAGTGGAATGAGCTAGGACAGCAGGAGGAGGATGTTCGGGGGCACAGGGCAGACCTGTGAGGGCTCCGCAGAAAAGCCACTTTTCACTTGAATGAGACCAGCAGATGCCAAAAGGCAATAAAGACACATCAGCACCAATGGAAACTCTCCAGGCACAAATGGCAGCTGTTGAAAGAGAACTGAAGGAAATGACTTTCTCAAGTGATAATGCCATGCTCTCTGCCTCCAGGACCACCTGCCACACTCTCTGGACCCAAACTTACTTCCTCTGCCCTCTCCATTCACTCTGCTCCCTTCAACCAGGCCCAGCCCCTAACACTGACACTTCTCCCTCATCCCTCCATTTTGATGGTATAGCACAATAGTTAAGAGTAGGGACTCTGGAGCCAGGCATGGTGACACAACATGCCTGTAATCCCAGCAACTTGGCAGGCTGAGGCAGGGGGATCACAAGTTTGAGGGCAGCCTCAGCAACTTAAGGGAACCCTGCTTCAAAATAAAAAGGGCTAGTGATGTAGCTCACTGACACAGTGCCCCTGGGTTTAAGCCCTAGTACCTCAAAAAGACAAAAAGAAAAAGAAAAACAAATAAGAACTTTGGATCTAGGCTGCAGGGGGTTCAAATCTAGCTCTACAACTTGCTAGCTGTGTGGCCTTGGCAAGTTACCTCTGTAGTCCAGTCTAAGTTTCCCCATTTGTGCTCTGGTGTGGCAAAAAAGTTACTTACCCTGCAGCACTAGTATGAGGGCGAAGTAGGCTACTGCGTATAAGGGCACTGAGGCAGGGCTTGGTGCAGACTATGGTGGCCTAGAAGAGCCGCTCCTGGTATCCCTGATATCCCAGTTAGCCCTCCTCTCCAACAGGTGCTTTGCCTGCTTCTCAGTTTTGTTTTGTTTCATTTTGAGTCCGAGTCTCACTATGTTGCCCAGGCTGGTCTTAAACTCCTGGGTTCAAGTGATCTTCTGCCTCAGCCTCCTGAAGATCTGGGACTACAGGCACATGCCTCTGTACCCAGCTTGCCTCCTAGTTTTGACACAGGATGTCACAAGTGCCTGGAATGCTTATCTTCTACTATTCGTCCCTCTTCTTTCCTCTGCTTGGCTGTCCCCTACTTTGTGAAGCTTTCCCTAAGTCCCTGCACTTGAGACTCTGTCCTCTACCCCAGCTAGTGTTAATCTTGCCCTTTTCTGACTTCTGCTGATTCTCTGATGAACGTAACCAGACATCACTCTGCCCTGCACCTGACACTCATATCCACTTTCCCTTCTAGATTTTACTGCTGGACAGACAATATAATATGCATCTCTTAAAGAGCTGGGCAAGGAGAGACCTCAGCAAGCGGGATAGAACAGCAGCACACAAACCAAGCACTAACTACGCACCAGGACCAAAGCCAAGCACCATGCTGATGCCTCACAACAGCCTCATGAGCAAAGACTATAATTAACCCTATTTTAATCAATCAAAAAACTGACTCATTAAGGAGTGGTCATTTGTCAAATGTCACATCTAGCAACTGACCTTACTGGGATTCAAAAACAAGTTCTCTCTGATTCCAGTGCCCATAGAGTGGGTCCTTTTGAGTGTTTACTACAGGCCAGGAACTGAGAACAGTCAGTGACTTTCCACAGCCAGCCTGGGAAAAAAGAAAAATGAGCAAAAAAGTGAAAATACAGATGAGAGCCACAGGTTTAAGGTTCACAGCAAACTCACAACAGAGCCAGGAATTGAACTCAGGCTCTGATTAATGCCAAAGGATTACGATGAGCCAGGCATTGTGATCCATCTTTGCAAGATCTCACCTGAAGCTTATCAGATCCTTTAAGTATTGGTATTCTTCCCACCTGCTGCAAAATTCCCTGTTGGATGCAATTTCCCTTCTCTACCACCTTAAAAGCCCATCTCCAGCACCTTCTTCATAGTTAAAGTAACAAAATAGAAATTTTTAAAATGGCAGCTCCCATAACTCAGGTACTTACCATGTGCCAGATTCCATATGCTAAGCCCTCAGATTTGTATCCAAATCCCAATTTTACCACTTCCTAACCCTAACCCTGGGCAAGTGGCTAAACCTTTCAAACTCATTTTCCTTAGCTGCAATAAGAATAATTATAGTACTTATTGTTAAAGGTGTTAGAGGAATTAAATGAGCCAATAAATTCAGGTCTTGGAACAACACTCAGCAAATGGTAAATGTGCATTAAATAAAATAAATCTTCAGTAAGCTAGGTTCAGGGTAGGACATATCAGTCACATGCCAAGTGAGTGGGGAACCAATTATAAGAGTATCTGACCAGAAGCTAAGGCAGAAGGATCACAAGTTTAAGGCCAGACTGGGCAACTTGGTAAAATTCTGTCTCAACATAAAAATTTTTCAAAGGGGTAGCATATAGCTCAGCAGTAGAACATCTGCCTACCATGGGAGGCTCCGGGTTCAATCCCCAGTATTACCCACTCCCCTCACCAAAAAAAAGACTATTTGATGGAGTCCATGGGATCTGACAACATGAAATCAAATAATATAAATGATCCCCCTTTCAATTATCTTCCATTCACTGTCTACAATTTGGGGTGGGGGTTATCAGGGATCGAACCCAGGAATACTTCACCGCTTAGCCTTGTCCCAAGACCTTTTTATTTTTTAAATTTTTTAAATCAATTAAAAAAAATTTTTTTTAATCTGGCCTCTGTTTCTCCAACGCTTAGTTGTGTATTTGGTGCTGGGGTTCAAACCCCGGATCTCATGCATGCCAGGCAAGCGCTCCAACCACTGAGCCACTGCTCCAGACCCCTTTTCATTTTTTACTTTGAGTCAGGTCTCACTAAGTTGTTTAAGGTCTTTCTAAATTGCTGAGATTTCAAGTCACTGGGATTACAGGCCTGCACACCAGGCTTCGTTGTCTACAATTTAATGAACTGTTCCGATTCCATCATATGTCAGATTGTTTTTCTTTGCAAGCAATGTTAGAAGAGAAATGCAAATTTCCTTCTCAAATTAAGTGACTGAGGAACATGCACCAGTCATTTTCAAGAAAAATAAAAATCTGGGGGCTGGAGCGGTGGCTCCGTGGTTACAGCGCTCGCCCAGCATGCAGAAAGTACACAGGTTCAAACCCCAGCACCCATGTACACAACTGAGTGCTGGAGTAACGAAAGCCATGTGAAAAAAACTCAATAAAAATTGTCTCTCACTGTCCTTCTCTCTTAAAAAAAAAAATTAAAAATTTATACTGCAAGACTTGGCAAAATTGGCCAAATAGTAAGTGGCAGCATGTTGATTTTCCAAGCTCCGGTTCTGTTTTGTTTGTTTGTTCTATTTCTGTCTCTGAGCTTCCTTCCTCCTCTATTTTATTGGAATTTCCAGCTACATCAATCACCCTGAATCATTTTGATTATAGTTCCAATATACTGAGCTCTTGCTATGCTAAATGTGTTACATCTCAACAGAATCCGCAGAATGACCGTATGATGTTGGGACTATCAGCGCAGCAAACTGCTCTTCAGAGAGGTGAGGGCACGGGCCCTGTGCCGCACAGTGGAGCTGGGACTTGAACCCGTATCTGTAGGCCTCCAAGCCCAGCAACCTCTTCCGCCTGGCTCAAACATCATCAATGCTAACAACGGTGTAGAAAGGCAGTGAGCTCTAGGTGCACTCTAGGTGCAAACTCTGCGCTAGGGGCTGTGACATGCAACAGCTAACTTCTCATTCAACCCATGAAGTGGATGCTACAGTCCTACCCTGACCCCCATTCTACAGAGGAGGAGACTGAGGATCAGAGAAAGAAATGACTGGTCCGGAGGCGCACAGCGGAGCCGGACTGTGATTCCAGAGCCCCGGACGCCCTCCAACCCCACCACAGCCGGTCCCGGCCCACCTCCCCCGCGGCCCTCGCCTCACCTGGCCCACCGGCCCCGCGCCCATTCGCGCCGCCCGCCCTCCTCGCTGGCGGCGCCAACTGTCAGACACTCCTCCTTCGTCCAGAAGGCCCGCCCCGGAAGCCCGCCCTCGACTCCGGAAGCGAGACTGACCGCTCTCGACCGCTCTAGCCCGCTAGGCCGCCGCCAACGAGAGGAGGCCGCAAGAGTCACGTGACCGCGCCCAGTCTCTCTCTCTCTCTCTCTCTCTCTCTC
>PVKS010013590.1:0-50395 GCA_004027875.1 Aplodontia rufa
CTATCTCTCAAATATACGCGCTAGATCAGTCTACTTGAGTCTATCTCCATTGCTAACTCTTCAAAGCCACCATCATCTCTTCCTGCTGTGCTGTAATTCCACCCCAACTCATGTCCCTACCTCCATTTCACCTCCTTTCAAATCCATTCACCACACATCAGCCAGAGCATCTTCCTAACCTAAAATAGATGTCACACTTCTACTTAAATCAACCAGTTGCTTCCAACTGCACTTAAAACACATTCCAATTTCTCACCATGGTCTGAAGGGCCCCCAAGGTCTGTGTGGTATTCTTTGTGATCCTGTCCCCCAAGCTACACATCCATTCCATATCACTTCCTTTGTATTTGTCCTTCCCTCGGTCCATACTTTCCTTCCCTGTCTATTTTGCCACACAGAGTACTAAAAATATTGTATGTGCTAAATAAGTAAATAAAAGGGAAGAGTTTACAACAGGATAGAACTCCAGTGAGGATTGGGAGGATGCTAAGCCCTGGGATATCCTGGAAGAAAGGGGGTTGGGAGTTCCTGGCTTTTCTGGGAAAATAGAACAAGATAAACCCAGGCTATACTCCTGTGTCTTGAATGTGTCTGATTCATCAGTACTTTCTACAAACCATACTGAGATTATAGCAGTGACCTAGTCAGGAAGGAAGGTAGGAACTAAGAAATCGATCCAGGTATAGGATAGATTTTTTTTTTTAAGAGAGAAGGACAGTGAAAGAGAGAGAGAGAGACAGAGAGAATAATTTTTATTGAGTTTTTCATGTGGCTTTCATTGCTCTGACAAGAAGTTGTATACACAGGTGCTGAGGTTTGAACCCATGTACTCGCACATGTCTGGCAAGTGCTGTAACCACCGAGCCACTGCTCCAGCCCCTAGGACAGATTCCTGAAAGCTTCATCTGAAAAAATAATGAGGGTGTGCAGGGAGGGTTTTGCATATTTGGACAAATCAATACCAAGCAACATTTTAAAAAGTGTTTAAAGTGGGGCTGGAGCAGTAGCTCAGCAGTTACAGCACTTGCCCGGTATGCATGAGTACATGAGTTCAAACCCCAGCACCACATACACAACCAAGTCTCAGAGCAATGAAAGCCACATGAAAAACTCCATAAAATTGATTCTCTCTTTCTCTCTCTCTCTCTCTCACTGTCTCTCTCTCTCTTTATATATAAAAAAAGTGCTTGAAGTATATGGGGAAGGGGCTTAGAAAGCAACCTAATAATCCACGCAATTAGTTTCTCTTGATTCAGTGTGGTCTTTCTGTAGCAGGACAGAAAGGTAGCAGTCAGAGGGCCAGAGGACAAAGATCCTCTAATGATCCAGGAAGAGAGAATCTATAAGAGCTAGCAAGTGACCAGTGCTCCAGCCAAGCAGATTGAGGGTCTGAGTAGAGTTTCAGAACCAACCGGTGGACCAAATAGGAATAAAATGGACCAAATCAGGGGAAATGAACTCATGTGGCTACCAAATCAAGCCTAATTGTAGATACAGTGGCTCAGTGAGTCTGTGCCCCATATAAAGGAGAAATGGCTCCTCGGATACATATGATTGATGTCACAAGCAAGGAGGAAGACAAAGTAATTAGATCCAAATTAGAAATTTGTATATTTGGGCCTGGGGATGTAACTCAGTGGTAAAGTGCTTACCAAGCATGTGTGAGGCCCTGGGTTTGAATGCTAATATTAAAATTATTTACTTAATTAATTTCTTATTTTTATCTGTGAACCCAAGTCAAACCTCTCCCAATCTGTACAAAATAAACATGGTGGTGGTAAGACTAGCTCAATAAAGTGTGGGAATGAGGCTATTGAATAAAGATGACATAGATCCAATCTGTTATCATTATTCAGAAATTGGTACTAATAAAGAGACAGAGATCTCGTTGCCATAACTGGAAGTTTGATGAATGTGCCAGGACTGGTTTTCCTGATAGGAATGTTTGCACACGATTCAGTAAATACGCCTATATTATTAGCATGCAACCCAAAATCAAATGAACTGTGGGGGAAAAATCATATCACATATAATACAGAGATTCAAATTCTCATTTAAAAAATGAAACTATGCTGAATTTGCCCTGAAGCTATGGGGATCAACATTGAATGTTCCGAAATAAAAGTTTACCAAAAGTGAGGTGAGTGAGCTCATACCCTCCTCCCTCAATTCCTAAATTTATTCTCAAGGCTAGAAAGGAATTACTTAGGAAGCCTGCCTTCCTTCCTTGCCTTCAATCTGCCTGGCATCAGTTTCTATATAAACAGTGACAGTGCTCGGATAGAATACGTACTTTGAGACCTGTCCATTTCTCTGTTCAAATGAAAGTTAGAAATCTGCATCTAGCCTCTTGTAGGTCCTAGAAACCATAGCATCAGCACAGCAGCCTAATTCCATCCACCTTGGGAGGTTACATGATCCACCAATAAGAGACCAAGCTAAACACTCTGACTACAAACTACTTAGGGTGTTGTTGATTGATTCCAAACCAACAGAAAAAGACCTAGAGCATGACTCATTTGTAAAAATAATTATGCCATGAGATCTGAATCTGCTGTAAAAGAAACTAAGGGTCTTGCACCAGTAAATTCATATCCCAGGACTTGAAGCTATCACTGGGTGCTTTCACTATGCAAGTTCTCTGGGTCTAATTTGTTTTTCACAGATACAATTTTTTTTATCAATATCTTCATCCTCACCTTCATAGTAAAAGTTAATAAATGTGAAACATCCACAACATGCTAGACACTTTGCTAAATATTTTACATGATTTATCTCAATGAAGATGACAGGTCTGTAAGGGAGATACTATTTTTAATTCTCCTTTAACAGATAGAGAAAAATAAAACTCAAAATAATTAAGAATTTGACTGAATCCCCATAGATAATAAACAACAATATCAGAGTTTGAACTTTGGTCTTTCTGAGGCTAAAATCTACACCCTGAGGTGTTATGATCTAAATAGATCACCTCCTCTTGTTAAGGACGGTCCTGCAATGTCCTCGGTGGTATGTTCAAAAGTCAGGATCATTAGAATATTTAATTTGTCAGTTTCTATGTGTCCTGCCCCTCTTTTAAAGGAACCCAGATGTGCAAAAATGGAGGAAGTTTGTGAAAAATCCATGACAGCATCTTGCCTGTGTGGCCAATGTGTCCTGGGGCAATCTCTCCTCATCAAACTCACACATAACTCCATTCTCATGTCTCCTGCCTCTGCATCTCTATGACTGACTGTTTCTACAAGCACCATTTGCCTCCAAAATTCTGTTTTGTGACTTCCTCTCCAGCTCAATACTAATTTCCTCTGAATATGCCTAATGATTGTTGCTCTTTTTGTCAAATGGCCCCAGTGTCCTCCTCACCCAAGGAACACAGGCTGCCTTGGACCTACCCTGGCCTTTTCCCTAGGAAATGGAAAACTGACAACGATCAGCTATGGGATTGCAGCTGATTTTACTCTAAATTTTATACCTTTTGCTCCTGTTTCAGTAACCAGCAATAATATATGCAGATCCCACACAGCAAATGTCAAAACCCAGAAGACTCTGCCAGCGTTTCAGGTCATTTTCAGCTCACAGCTACAGCAGACAAAATAGGCAGCCAATTACAATGAGCCAATTACAAGTTCCTGACCAAGGGTGGGTCTGTACCATGTTTGCGACAGTGTGAGGTAAGAGATTTAATGAGAAGAAAAACAGTTTGCTTTCTATTTTCCTGGTTTTCTTTGACTCGAGACCCACTGCCTAATTCCACATGTTCAGTCACTGTACAGCAGGGCTTTTAATGGGCGAGTTGCTCTTCCCCAGGGAAGTATCACTGAGCCAGAGCTGGAGTGTGTTTGCAGCTAATAAGGTCAGCGTGTGAAAGCCCAACCCCAAATGGAATAGTAATATATAGTCACTCCGAGTGAGAGAATTAAATTCCCATAATTCACATCATTAAACAATAATAATAGTGCCAGCACCCTCTGGTCTGATAATATATCTGATTCTTCAAAGAAGGTGAAAGCAGTAACTGAAAATAAGTCCTTTGGTTCACACTACTACATATTTGCTCTGCTCAGAATTATTGGAGGCTTTGTCCAAAGTCCTACATGGGCGCTGGAGTCCCTGACTGATAAAGTTAATATATCCATTTGCTTCATTAAGCTAACATAATTTTTTCTTTAAAAATCTTGATTAATGAAATTGCTAATTGGTCTTTCCTGCTGTGTTAGTCTCTGCTCATATTTTTCTTTATATAAATACACAAAATAGCTTGTGTTCAAAATTACTATAGCTCTTAATTCAATTAACAGCTTCTTCTATGCTTCTATTCTTAATGCATGTTCTTTCTGGAAGCTTCATCCTCTCCTCCAGGCCTGACAGACACTGTGGATCTCACTCTTCTGGGAAATCCTTCCCAGCTCCTTGTGTAAACCCTGTCTCGTCAAACTTTAGACATGACCACTGTGGTGCTGAAAACTGCTACTCTCCTTCATAGTTTATGCACAAATCAATTCCAAGCCTTGAAGACTATAGTTTTCTTTGACTCTGATACTAAACATAGGAACCAAAAAACTTCAGCATGCACTAAGTTCATAACCAACAAGTACTGTTTATTAACATCTCTTCAAAATCTACAGTCCAATAACACTGCCCAAACTAGAAATAATCTAGTAAGGGAAGATGGTGTTTTGAATACTCTTACAGATGCAATTTAAAATTTCTCCCAGATTTTAAAATCTGTATCTATTTAAAAGGGAATTGGGGTTTGTGTCTTCTTATCATACTGAAGAGGCTAAAAATTCTATTTACTAAGCAAATATTCACAGAACACATAGTCTTGGTTTAGTATCTATTCCTGTTGAACCAGGCATATAATTATTCTAAAAAGTGAATCATTGACATTGCAGAATGTCTTTAACATTGAAGAGACTGCGCTGATCAATAGAACCTTGTGCTCAGGGGCCAGCAGTGATGTTGTGGGTGCTAGGCAAGAATAGCCTTTGGAAAGTCTCTATATGAAAGAAAACTTCAGTTTGATGTGACGGGCCATCTGGGATGGCCAGCCAAACTCACTTTAGACTGAAAAATAGAAATTTAAACTATACAGTTTTTATGAACAATAGGGCTTACCTACCCAGGACCTGAAAAGTTCATATTGCCTATTCTGGCCAGGGGTCAGAATGTAGACAATGTCTCACGTAAGCTCTGGCTGGACTATTTTGGACTATTTTGTTATTCCAGATTTTTTTTCCCTTTGGACAAGGCTATATTCATATCAATAACATTAATATCTTGATTCCATTTTTTACTATGATCTCTATATCAGCTATCTATTGCTGCATATCAACCCTCTTAAGACTTAGTGAATTAACATAATAACCATTTATCATTCAAACTCACCAGTACATTGGGTGGTTATGCTGACCTCGGTAAGGCTCAGCTGATCTTGGCTGTACTTACTTTTATGTCTGTGGTCAATTGGAAAGGTGGCTGAGGGCTGGCATATCTTTAATGATCTCACACATATGTCAGGAGATTGGCTGGCCGTTCATGAACCAGGGTGATGCATGGGACTGAGCCATGTGCCTCTCCTCCTCCAGCAAGCTAGCCTGGGCTTGCTCACATGGCAGGATTACAAGACAGCAAGCAGAAGAGCTGCAGCTTCAATTCAGAAGTGGCACACTATTAAAATAATTAATTGGGAGGCCATTAGCTTGAGTCACCTCAGAACCCTGGATTCCTATGTAAGCAAACTAAAATACAACTCCATGTGAACATAAAAATGAAGCTGAAGTTTAACCAGACAGAAACTTGCAACTGTGCTCTAACTAGGGAGTCTGCATGTGATGTTGCGAACAGGGCCACTGTTCCATTTTAACCAAGCAAATATCTTCTTTGCCTTGCTTCTGAATTCACCCTATAAAAGTCCTGCCACGTTGGCTCAGCCCCAAACTGCTGGTGGTCTGGAGTCCCCAATCCAGGAATCCTTACATGCTCAAATAAACTCTTGAACATTTTAACATGTCTTAATTTATCTTTTCACAACACCATGACTTCTACTGCATTCATTGGTCAAAGGAGGTGACAACTTCAGCTTATACTCAAGGACACAATGTCTTGAAGAGGAACTGAAAAGTTACACTTCAAACATCAGGGAGACAGACACATTTTGACAGTAGTGGGTATTTTCAGTCTATTACAACCTCTACTTCCTGTTTGACACTTTCTTTCTTTAGATGTGTTATTATCATTAAGCTAAGTTCAAAGTTTCTTCCAGACTGTTATGCTGAGAATCTTTCTGTCCCTTACTATTCCTACATTAGGAGGGTATCGTGTCCCGCCTGACAATGGCCTTTCATTCATTGCTGAGCCACATTCTTTGATGCTGGCTCATGGTCATTAATTCTTTGCATCACTTAGAACTTTTGTTGCCAAAATTAATGAAGAGTGGAGAGTGCAACTGGGCAGGGTAACTTTTTCCAAAATGTCGGGAAGAGAATCAGATAAAACTGAGTTAGTTGCCCCATTATGATTCTACAGCACCAAGTATGCATATCTACTGAAACCCAAGATCACAAAGAGCTGATTGCCATTTCCTAAACTCTTCTATTCTTGGTTTGCTGTATGCCTCTGGGATATTTTGTAGGGGATTCTGAGTGACCTTAACCACAGTTTTATAACAGAAGCAAAGCAAATCCATAAGATTATAGTATCATCTAAATGTTGGGACACATCCAAAGCTTATTCCTGAGGAAAATACTTGCTCAATGGTAGGTGCCTTTGTGCACAGGCCCAAGTAGCCACAGATTTGGATGAGAATACAATTCAGATATTTTAACTTTCATGCTTTCACCTATTCTGCTCTCCAAGTTAAAGGGTCTCTCATTAGTCAGCAGATTAGTTTACGGTTCAACTGGATTCTCAGATCATTATTAATTTTAAAAATCTCCAATTTCACACTTGTCAAAAACTGGTACATTTAGGAGGCTGGAGTGATGGTGGTGGCTCAGCAGTTAGAGTGCTTGCCTGCCATTCACAAGGACCCAGGTTCAAACCCCAGCACCATATACACAACTAAGTGTCACAGAAACAAAGGCCGGATGGAAAGTTAAATAAAACTGATTCTCTCTTTTTCTCTCTCTCTCTCTCCCCCTCTCTCTTAAAAGAAAAAAAAAAGCTAGTATATTTAGGATTCAATGTGCAAAAAGCTACTCTGCAATACCACTGGTGAGTAGCTTAGGGATATAAACACCTTTAAAGTTGTATCATCCTGCATTGAATATTATTTCAAATTATTGTGGAGAGAAAAATCCATGGGGCATGCTTCAGAATCAAAATGAAATAATAATGTGGGATTTTCTGCAAATTGGCACTTGCAGGAATCAAGCCTTATGCCTCAAGTTTTTGTTTCAATAGGTAGTTGGAAGTCAATATATGCAGGCACAAAGTATTTGGTTCAAACAGATCAAGGTGAAGCCCATCTTGTTGGGAGGATTATAAGAATACACAAGTGGAAGAGAGGGACCATCTCTCATCAAATGCTCCATGTGTAGCTGATTCTAATAATAGGGCAACAGAGAACCACTGGCTGGAGGCAGTGAGGGGAGGACTCTTAAGGCATCGCTTTTGAAAAATGCAACTCTTCTTCAGGAAAGGAGAGTGTTGTGCATGCTATCCCCTGGTGGATCTGTTCTCTCCTAGATGTTCTGATAAAGAAAATATTTCAGACAATGAGCACCAGGCAGCCCTTTCAAGGGAGCTGCTTATGAACTCTCCCTAGCCAGAAGCTCTGAGCTAAAAGGGAGGCCATCCAGTTTGTAATGCTCCTGGAAAGCTCAAAGGCCCATGTCACAGACAATCTGTAAGGTCACAGAAGAACAGAGGAAATACAGTCAGATGATGTGACCATCAGTGATTCCACCCAGAAGAAAGGAAGGCAGTGAGCTGCATCCACAATCAAACTCTGCATTTACATCTCAGGCTAAAAGACTTTTCTGCAGAGTTTTCACTACCTTCAGTTTATTTTATCCACACACCTTCCCTTGGAGACAATTCAGACAAAGCTGAATAAAATTCACAGCATTTTGTAAGGGAGGAAATGAAGGCAAAGAGAGGAAAAGGGATTTGCCCAGTGTCACTTTAATAATCAGAGACAAATTCAGAAATAGCACCTCTCCACGTCTCTTTCTTAAGGTCACTGTTCTTTTTTCAGATGTCTATAAATTTGACAAATCTATTGGTGACAGCCTACCCAAAAGTGAGTTCCTGATTGCTACTTACCTACTCCTACACTGTTTCTGTCCACCCTTTCCTGCTCTCCATCTTGTCCCTGGTCAGCTTCTGTCCTCGTCCTTCCTCACATGCCTCTTTGAGTCCAGTTAACTGACTATGGAATGATGGGAGATGAAGCATCTGCTTATTCTGTTTTATTAACTCAGTCTAATCCTAAAATTAGATTATATTGATACTGAAAAGCAACAATCAATATTAGAGTTGGCCATTTGCTATAATTTCTAGCCATGCTAAGCCTACTATTCATCAATGGATAGCCGTGATAAGCAGGGACATCCCAGTGGTTAACACAAGCCTTAGAATCAACCAGACTGTATTCAAATCTGGAACACATCCACTTGCTTCTGTTGTGACCTTGGAAAAGTTATTGAACCTCTACAAGCATCAAATTTTTAACCTCAAAATAAACATTATAATACCTCATAAAATTTTAGGGGATGTTAAATGACATATAAAATCTCTCAAACAGTATAATAATAATTATTTTCTTTATGAAAAAATGAGAAAATAATGTATAAGATAATAAACCCAGCTAATTCACATACAATAAGTGGTAAAATCTAAATCATCTAACATATCGTCATAGTCAATTTGAGCTGCTATAACAAAGTATCATGGACTAGGTGACCCATAGACAACAGAAGATTAATTCTTACACTTCTGGAGTCTGGTGCCAGTATGATATTGTTGCTGACTACCGCCTTCTCATTGCATCCTCAAGAAGCAGAAAGTAGTGAGGGAGGTCTCTCATAAAAGAGGATACTAATCGCATTTATGAGGGGTTTTTCTTCATGACCCAATTATTTTTCCAAAGAACTCACCTCCAGACCCAAACATTGTGGGTTAGGATTTCAGGAGGCATATTTGTAAGGGACAAAATCACCTAGCACATTGCACATAGTTGAGTTAGTTCTTAATACTTTAACTATATTCAGACACATAATAGCTGTTTCCAAACCTGGAAGGAATACTGGTTTACTTATTTTATTAAGCACAATACTGTATAGTATGAATATTATATTAACAACATTGATGAAGTTATGATAGAAATAAGTGAAAGAGACATTTCTTCTTCACTTCAGTTTATACATTTATTAGCTAAATTTCTGGTATGGTCTTTTTGATGTCAACTTGGCTAGGCAGCAGTCCCTGGTTACTTAATAAAATATTAACCTTGGTGCTGCTGTGAAGGTATTCTGTGGATGTGATAAAGTCCACAACAGGTTCAATTTAAAGAAAATTATCCTACATGACTTAGGTGCACTATATTCAAAGCATTGTAAAACATTAAAAGCAGAGCGAAAGCTTTCCAAAGGAAAAAGAAATTCTGTCTCTGGACTGAAGCTTAGCTTATGCCTGAAAAATTCCCGTCTGTCCTTCATAATAGCCCACCCTACAGATTTCAGGTTTGCCTAGGCAATTCCTGGTGTTTATACACACACACATATATATATATGTGTGTGTGTATGTGTATATATATATATACACATTTAGGCTGGGGTGTGTGTGTGTGTGTATATCTCTTAGGATAGACTTGATTCTCTGCTTTAGCCTTAACTGATGCAACTTCCTTTTTCCATAGCAAAATATATGTTTTCTTCTGTAAAAAACATTGTATATATACACGTATATATAAATGCTTGGTACGTCTGCGTCTATCTGTATATGACTTGTGTGTGTGTGTGTGTGTGTGTGGCTGAACTACATTCCTTTGCTCTTTTATGGGTCAAAAGAGATCCTCATGGAAAACCTCCAACCTTTTCTTGCACCTGTATATACAAGAAAGCAGAGTCTCAGCCTACCTCTTTTGGCAAGTGCTGGCAAAGTATGCACACTTTATGAGCCTAGTGATCAACCAGGCACTGACCCTCAGCTCCTCCACGGTCAGCATGATGAGCTACAAGTCCATAAGAATTTTATGTCCTGCTGTTCTTAAGCATACTGGAAACGCCCACAAGTTTTGTGAAAATGTGCAGCTCATCTTCCCTTGATTCTCCCCATATGGCACATTTTTTACTTTTGCTTCATCCTGATTCATGCCAAACTTTCATCAAGGTTAAAGAGCAGGGTTTGGGGAGAGTTGAGAATTGAAAGGGTCCAAATAACTATCCCTTTGACAACCTAAAACTTGCAAAAAATTAGACCCCTAACTAATAGTCCATTGCTCTTTTCTTACCCAAACAGAGTCAATACTCCTGGGTTTGAGGATGTAATCCTTCTTGCATTCCCCAATCTCTCAGACACTGCTATTGTTCCCAGAACTATCTCCAGCATAATACTGCAATGAGGCTGCAGGTCTGCTTTAAATTCAACCAAACCATTTCTCCTGCCCAAACAAAGCAGGGAAACTCTGCTTTGTGCACTTTTCAGCTGAAATGCAGCTTCCTATTATGTGAGCAAGTAGGTCACAATCCATCTTCCTTTGGAAGGTTGTGGCACTGCTCCGCAGATCCTAATGAACTGGCATGGGCAATTAAGCACTGCATAGAATATTCGTAGCCAACTAACCCAACAAAAAACAGATAGATGCACTAATACTCTATATTTTGCAGATGAAGATCACCAAGAACCAAAACTTTTGTTATTTTTCCAGCCCTGAGGAAAGCAGTTCTCCAAATTTACCGGATTAATATCCTTTTTTTCCCATTTGGGACTTCTCGGCCAACTCAAATCACCTAACATTGACAAATGTCTAACATGCACTGGGTGTTGCTCTCATCAGATTCATAGTGCAGTGCCGTTCAGGCATCACAATAAGAACTGGACATAAGGCTGTCTACTCCCCATCACATAATGACTGGACACAAACTGAAACTCAACCTCGCTAAAAAATGAGCTAACATGGGATGGGCCCGGGATCCAAATACCAGGTCCTTAACGCTATATCCAACATGTTTTCCATTCAGTTGCAAATTGTGCATGTATGAGAGCTTGCATTTAAAAGATGACTAGCTTCGTGGGATAGGTACTTGTTAGAAGAGCCTCCTCAAAACGTCTTCTTCTATGGAAACTATCCTTCTGATGTTTTCTGGGTATTTCCTTTCCTCCACTTCTACTTAAAATCTTTCCATGGATTTTGAAAACAGAGACTGGGTGGGGGTTGGGGGGAGTGATTCGCATCCTATATTGCTGAAACTGATAAAATTTAACCTTGGGAGCTACGAGTGGCTAAGTACTGTTGAGAATAGTTAATCTCTGAGGAGGAAGGTGAAGCCCAGGCAGGAGAAACAGAGCCAAAGCAAGAAGGAAGAGTGCTAGAGTCTTCTAGGGGCTCTGGCCCCCTCTCTTGAGTTTGTTGCTGGCATTAGCCAATTTTTGGAGATTTCCAACATATCCTGAATCATCTTTTGGAAAGAATGCTTCTGTTGATGCAGCAAGGAAATCGCACAATGTACTTGATTGTTGAAAGTTAATAGGGAACTGTGCTTAAAGTTGCATCAGGATCCTTTTTGAGCTTTACTGTGGAGGAGAATAGGCAAATTGTAGACAAAGGGAGAGTGGAATAGAGGTCAACTGAGGTGTTAGCCATAGTCACTGGTGAAACAGCGTAGGAACAAGGAGAAATGAACTTAAGAATTTCTATCCTCAGACAATGCCACATTTATAAATACCATGAGCAGGATATGCAAAGAAAAAAGAGAGGAGACATGCTCAGAGAAGTAGATAAAGACACTGGGTAACACTGAGTCATGGAAGTTAGTGACAGCATTTCAAGAGGAGAACAAACTTCGAGCAACTGTTAATTCAGAAAGGTTTGTGAAGTGAGTGTGAGATTGAAAAGAGAGGGCTTGGAGGCTATTTCTCATCCAGGAGAATATTTTTCATGCAAGATCTCAGCATAAACTCAGATTGCAGGTGGGTTATAGTGAACAAATGGTAAGGAGGTTTTTGTACTGCGAGTCAAATGGTGTTTTGCAGAATTCTGGTGGTGAATGAAATGAAAAGAATACAGTACCTTGAGAGAGCAGCAAAACAAGAATAATTAGCATCTGATCCATGGGAAATTTGAGTATTAGTTGATGATAATGCATGGTCATTTCTTTATAATAATGTCAATCTATGAACCCCTGATGGAGGGTGATAGCTGCCCTATAGCACTCATTGTCTCCTTTTAGGAAGACTCTACAGCTAGATGCTACATGTCCCAGCTTCCTTTGCTACAACCTCCAATATACCAACTTTTATCCATACGATAGAATCAATGTGTGCCACCTTCACGTCTCCTTCTTAAGTAAAAATCCTTTGACCTTTATGTGAGTTCTTTCCCTTCGCTCATAACCAGGAAAATGTGCTTGCTGCTAAGCCAGCTCTACCAGCACTCTAAGGAACGGTAGAGGAATTAGAGAGCTGGAGCTTGAATGCTGCATGGAATGAGCTGCCCATCTGTCCCTATTTAGCAACCCAAAGACTTCCGAGCTGCTATGGAAGAGAGACAGGGAAAACACACAACAAACAAAACGCTATTATGCTAGAGTAACTGTTTTTATTTGGTGGAGGAGGGAAGGGAAGTTCTACATTTCCAAAGCTTAGTCCATTTCCCAGTGTATACTTCCAACAAAGAAGAAAACTGCCATTATTCTAGGTAGTTTTAATAATGGGCTGTCTTGACCATTAATGAATACAATTGCCTGAGTGGAAAAATTTGGACAGACTCTGTGTCAAACCAATCTAGATCATGCACTATAAAAATGTGGCTATTCCTCAGATATGAAATAATTCTAACTTGGAATGGCCTCTTTCAGAGAGAGAGCAAGAGTAAACTATTGACTTCAGAGACAGAAATGGAAATTTTTTTAAAATATTCACAAAATGGGTTTGTAAATGGGCAATTGGCAGAACTTCTGCTAACAATGGCAAAAGATTCCATTTTGATGCTGTTTATGAAAGCTGGGTCTTGCAAATGACAACTGGATTTTGGTGAATTTTTGCAAAAAAGATTAATTGGTTTGTTCAGCCAAAGAAAGATGAGGGATATGAATGATACCTAAGAAAAAGGGGGTTGGTTGCAGGTACCCTCTAACAAAACCCTGCATACCCTAACTTTTATCGCAGACTAACTTAAGTCTTTCTTCACAAGAGGAAGAATGTGGGCATGGTTATGTTCTAAACCTCACATTGCTCAACTTTACTTCCCTAGAAGGGCTTCCCAGATTTCTCTCTGTTCCTGAATACGAAAGACCCACAGAAGGGCTCAGACTGGGCTAGTTTGGCTCCCATCCTCTACCTGAGGTCAACTCATTCTTGGCAGGGAAAAGGACATCTAAGAAGATAGTAACTCCCTTTTCATTATTTATTCAATAATTTACATTTGAAATGGAGTGAGCACATCCCTTGTTCAAGAAGGCTGACTAGAGCATTTTGGAAAGTTTGATTCTGTTGATTCTGCTTTTGGGAACTCATGTATTAAGAAACATTCTCTCTGTTTTACCATAAATAACATTTAGGCTACTGACTTGTGACAAAAAGCATGCTTGGTTGAGGGTGAACAACAGGGTCAATCTGTGCTCTACTCATCTCTTCTGCTGTTTTTCGGAGCAAGGACATAAAATGAATTTGTGGAAATGAGGCCTTTATTCAACCATTTGATCAGAGTTTATAAGCATGAAGTTCCTGTGAGGAAATAAACAAATCCTAGGCTAATGAATACAGCACCTAAAAGAATCAAAATTTCTGGAAACAATAGCCAAAGGAAACACAAAGTGACTTAAAGAAGGACAATTGATGGCCATTTTGAAACACAGAAGGCCCTACAAATAGGATGTAACTGACCACAAAGCTCATCCCCTGAACTCTATGCCGGCTTGTACTCCTGATCTGAATTAGGGTTTTTGTGTTAGGTTGTGGAAAGGATCCCCTTATAGTCTCATGACCTGGTCTGGAATCATCTGTCTCTTTCTTGATTGGTGCAATGCAAGAATTCAAAGGAAGCTTCCAACCCCATAGATCAACCTGAGTTTGTAGCTGAAATATGGCCTCAGTTCCCAACATTTCCCCCATCTCCTCCACTCCAGAGGGAGTGAATGTCCTGAACAACCATCTTCAGAGTCAAATAAGATAAGAAACTAGAATCTTTGAGTCCATACCATAAAACATTTTTGAACAAATTTCCACAGACAGTATAAAATATTGTATCTTGTCTCCCGCAGATGGGATTATTTAGCCTTCACACAACCTTCAAATAACACGTTGTGCTCCTTTTAATCAATCCATAATTCAAAGAGGACATCTTGTAGCCTCCAGAGGGTTGTGGTATGACAATAGGTGTGGGCAGGCTAAGGAGAGGTATGTTTTATTACGAAAGTCAAAGTCAGCTTGGGCCATAATGTTATAAATCTCATTAGCGATTATAGTTTCTTATTTCCAGGTATGATAAAAAAGCCATTTTTATTTTGTAAATATATCTCTGCCAGGAGGAGGGATCCCAGGGCCTCTCCACCAGGCTGGGAACAAAGGGACACTTGGTATGAAGAGGCTGTGCCCAGGCTGATAAGGAGCTCTGCAGAGAAGGACTGTCTTTTGCCTACAAATAGCACCTTAATGAAAGGTCAGAGAGCAGAGCAGGATCTATCTGAGTCCCCCAAAGGGAGAGAGAGGCAGAAATTTTATAAATGCCACAAAAAATGGCCTTCTTCAGACTCCCCTCTATGGCCCGGGGTCACACAAATTGGGAATTGGAATATTTCTCATCACCAACCACAGTGTAGTACGGAAGCAGAACTGCAGACTCTCACAGAGGTTAAGCTGCAGCTGGAGGAAGCCCTCATGGAAGATGGCACATCTTCCTCCATCAGTCAGTCAGGTGAGCAGTTGTGCCTGTGTGACCATGAATCTTAGCTGCAATAAGAGGCACGAGGCAATTAGCATGCATTTGTAAACAATTTTCAAGAACCAATTCCATGCCAGGCCGTGAGCAAGGAACTGGGGAAGCTAACAGCAAAATGGCACATTTAGTGTGCTTAAGAGGCAGGTGGAACAGCGGCAGGGGATCCCGGAGCTGGTCCTAAGAAAGACGTGCATGTGGCTTGTCACTACCTGGGAAAGGCAGTCTTAGAGGAGAGGTAAAGAAATGCTTAAGACAAAGCCTGAGGAATGAATGGGAGAGAATCAAAGCAGAAGTCATGAGACAGAACATTCCAGGTGGAAGGTAGAAGACAAACACAGAACACCTGGCTCAGAATAACTGGACGACGCATGTGGCTTACTTGGGCCAGTCCCACTCTATGCCTGTTATCCCAGAATCATTATTAACAGAGTATTTTCTGCATCTCAAAAGTGCCCCAGACTGTTTGGACAAAAAATTATAAGGTCACCTTCATGACTAGGCAGTGGAAGTCTAGGAGCAATTTGCCTTTGCAAGGTGACGGAGCTGAGGACTGAAGTCTGGTGAGCTCTCTCCTTGAGGTGTTGGGAAGGGGGCTGGATTTTATTCAGCAAGCAATGAGAAACTGATGAAAGAGATTTAAACAGGAGAGTGAACAAAGCCAAATTTGTGTTTAAGGAAGTTAACTCTGGCAGCAAAGTGGAGGATGGATTATTGGAATGGGTAATACTGGACTCAGGGAGACCAATTAGTTCAGTGAGACTCACGGTTCATACACAAACGAAATATATTCTCTATATCAGTGCTTTCCAATAGAAATGTACTGCAGGGCACTTCTGTAATTTAAAATATTCTAAGAGCCACATTAATCAAAGTAAAAAGAAACAGATGAAATTAATTTTAATATGGTTTATATAACCCAATATATCAAAAATAGTATAACTATACTCTGTAATAAATACCAAAAAATTAGAATGGTTATTTAACATTCTTTTTTCTTTGCTTTATTCAGCCATAGAAATCTGGTATGCATTTACACCTATAGCATGCTACTAACCACACTCCAAGTAGCCAATAGCCAGTGCAGCTAGAGTCACCAAGGAGTTACTGACAAAGATAGAGAAGACACATGCACTCAAAAAAGATAAAAACAAAATTTAAACATTTTACCACTTATTATTATCATGCATTATTCACAAGCATGTTCTATTTCATATAAATTATCAAACAAGTTATAACACAGCCTTACATATTAAACAGGACTTTTAACAATATTTGCAGATTAAAATCTAATATAAAACACATAATAAAACCCCAAAAGCTAGCAAGTCTCACATAACTGGCTTCACAGAGTTAATGCATCATAGAAGTCGTTCTTGAACCTACATCTTCAATCTCCCTTGCTTGCTTTCTTCCTTAGCCCTGTGAACTCGGTATCTCCACTCCTTTTCCCAGTCTCAGGTCCTGCGAGCTTCCAAAGCTGAACTTCCTATCTCTCACCATTTCTGCTTCTGTATGAATGCCAAGAATAAAAGACAGAACTATAAGAGGAGAGAATTCTGTGAGGAAAAGAATAAAGATGGGAATCAGCTGATATACAGCAGAAAAAAAGAGAAAAGGAAAACATGTCTGCCTCAGTTGGAAGGGTTTGTTTACTGAGTCAGATAGATCCTGTGTTAGTCAATTTTCCATTACAATAACAAAATACCTGAAATGTAAGTTTATGAAGAAAAAAGGTTTATTTTAGCTCACAGTATGGACTGTTTTAGTCCACAGTCAGATGACCCATTGCTTTTGGCCGGTGACGAGGCAGTACATCATGGCAGAGAGCATGTGGCAGAGCAGGGCCCCTTACCGCAGGAAGGAAAAGGGAGAATAAGGAAGGGGCTGGAATACCATTGTGGCCCCCAAAACCTAAGTCTTTCCAGCAGGCTACACCTCAGAAAGGTTGTACTACCTCCCAACAGTGGAGACCAAGCTTTTAGCAAGCACATGGACCCTTCAGGACATTTGAGATCAAAAGGACACCTGAATCCAAACACCCAAGTTTACCCTTTAATTATATGTGCCTGAATTTTAATCTCTACATCTGGAAGTTAAACTTAATGACAATAATGTGATTCAGACTTGCTAAATAGACCAAAAATAGTTTCCATAAATATATAGAACATAGTAGGAATTTAATGAATAGCAGTAGTATTTATTATGGTAGATAATGGTGGTAATTGGATCACTAACTACACCTCCTTTCTGATTGAAAATTTTCCATGGTTCCCCATCAATGCCTTGAAAATACTGTCAGAAATCAATAAAAATGTAGGAGATGCAAGGCAGCTCTGTCTTCTGAGGAAGCCAAAAATAAGACATGGTGAAAAACATTCAGACAGAAGAAAATAAAGAATTAAACATGAAAAGTGAAACAAAACTTTTTGAAGCAAATCTGGAAGAATATTTTATGACTTGGCAATAATTAAGAATTTTAAATATAAGATATGGAAGGAGTAATCATAATGGAAAATACTTATACAATATATTAATCAAATAGAGAAATAAAATTCCACCAGGTCAGCAGAAAAATCACAAAGAACGTGACTGACAATTCACAGAAAAGAAAATAGAAATGACCAGTAAACATTTGAAAAGATGTTCAACCTCATAGGTAATCAAGAAATGAAAATCAAAGCAAAAACTACATAGAAATTGTTTGCTTATTAGTTTGGGAAAAATGAAAGAAGCTAGCGACATCAAGAGCTAGTGATAATATGAGGAAACGGGTTCTTTCGTAATATTTTGCTGAGATGATAAATAACCATAAACATTTTGGAAAGTAAGATGGTAGTATTTATTAAAATAAATAATGTGCGTATAAATGTGTATTTTTGGACAAACAACAAAAAGACTTTTATTAATAAAAAATGTGTCTAAAATAAATACTGGTTAGAACTCCGAGGGGGTGGCTAAGGAAAGCCAGCAGGACAGTGAGTACTCGATTTTGTTATCAAATATGAAATGAGGATCCCCAGAAAGATGAGGGCAGAAATGTCAGGATATTCACTGGAAAAGTCAATACTTTAGTACACACACACAAAAAAAAGGCATAGGAAATACAAAGTAGAACTGATAAAAAGTGAGATTGAAGAAGCAAGCTTCAAATCCTAGAAATTTATACTGAGGACTTAGGAGCTCTTTCCTCTAAGCAAGGAGACATTGAAAGCAAAGGAGTGATGAAAACCAATTTGTGCTTTCAAATCATCCAGGAGCAGCAGAGAGGGAGGAATAATGACATTGAACCAATGGGAGAGTAACGGTGGCTCACAAAGGGCTCAGTAAATATTTGTTAAATAAGTGAATGAGACAGGCAAGATACAGCCAAACCATCTCATTTAAATCATAAAAAAGAGGTGCCCCTTCATTACCTTGCCTTTTCCATATAAATTCAACACATGACTAAATTCAGACTGCATCATGAGCCAGAATTCCAATCTTCTCTGCAAAGCACCACATCACATGGCAAGCCCAGAGGTAACATTGTGAAGTCACGGATCAGGGTGGGAGCAGATTTCATCAGTGATTGGAGATGGAATTTCATTAAGTTGCATGTCAACAGCAGCAATGACTTAGCCGAGAACGTCAAAGGCTTTACTCCATTTTTAATCATGTGCTGAAATAATTTAGGTATATTTCAGCAGTCATACTAGGAGTTTGGGGAGAAATAAGAAAGCAATAAAGTACTGCATAATTTATTCTCACCCTTATTTTATGATAAAAACCAAAGCAGGAGAGAAGATCTTGAAAGGAGGTCTCATTTCATCGTTTTCATCTCTGTTTCAGGAATTTGGGCTACACGTCTTAATCACTGTCACCTTCTGGGACACAGTCTTATTCCCTTCATGCCACTCTGGCCTCTTTGTCTGCGGGAAATAAAAGTTTTAACTGCCTAAATATTTTTCATAGATGTGACCAAGACAGCAAGATTTGGTTCACCTTACTGGGAAAACAACTATCCCAGAGGTTCAAGCAGACAGATTGACCCATATGGTCATTTAGCTGTCTCTGGCTCCATCCCTTACTCTAATAATTAGAGAAATTTGTATAAGCCAGTATCTCCCTCTAACCTGCTGCTTTCCAGGACTGCATGGGATATTATTTCACTAAATTAAGAAAAGGAAGCAAGAAAAAAATATAGATATCAACTCCTTAACTCCCAAATCCCAGTCCTAAGATAATATTGGGTCTGGATTCAGTAAATACTTGCTTAAGGCAGCCATTAAGCCCTCAAAATTAGCTATGTCTAGTGCTTGAGCGGTGGCTCAGCTGTTAACAGTGCTTGCCCGGCATGTGTAAGTATGCAAGTTCAAACCCCAGTACCACATACACAACGGAGTCTCTGAGCAATGAAAACCACATGAAAAACAAAATAAAATTAATTCACTCTTTCTCTCTTTCACTGTCCCTCTGTCTTTAAAAAAAAAAAAAAATTAGCTATGTCTCCTTGGACCTGTTTCTGCATGAGCCTGCCCAGTCCTAACAGTCTAGGAGTTACAAAAGAAGATGCAACTAGCAATGCCCCAGAGATAATTAAGGGTCAAAACCTCTAATGATTCGTGGAAATATGAAAAAAATCAAAATTTGGTGCTATTGGCCTTTAAATACCAAGTTCTTCTCATTCTCTTCAAATCATTGGTAAAGATACAGGCTTTGGCAAAGAATTCTTGAAAATGCTTCCAATCACCCCTTCCAGCTCCCCCACCACCTTGAAATCCACTCCTTTTAAACAGAGTTGTTAAATTCACTTCTTCGTTTTGTTTATTTTTAGTGCAGCTAATTTGACATGGCTGTGCATCCATGAGGTCTGCCAGGCTCTCTGCTGTCAAGTGCATGGTACAGTAAATCCTTGCTCTCGATGCTACCCAGCATGCCTGCCATAATACATTTTCAATAAACTATGTGGCTTCACAGGAAGGGAGTAGTGAGGGGCACAGAATTGAAAATTCAAGTCTCACGCGGTGTGAGCCATGGGAGAATCAGGCCTTGTGTGTTTTAAATGAAAACCTTTCATCTTTGGAGCCGCCTCTCTGGCTCCCTACTTGACACAAGTCTGCTTCCAGGACATGGCAGTCATCATCCTTTTCGCACCCCTGCAGGGCGACAATGTAGGAAGCACAGATCCAAAGACCTCTCCTTGCTCCAAATAGAGTTGTTTTCATTCCTTTCCTTCTTCTCCCCCAGTCCCCTTCACTTCGCAGACACTGGGCAGAACCAATGTCAAGTCCTCCCTGCAAGCGTTCTATGGAAAAGAAGCAGGCAGGGGGGGGGGGGGGGTGTTGTTCTACTTGCGTGTTCCTGTTTTTCTCAGCAGAACAATTGGACTTTTTTCTCCCCCTCCAGTGTCTCTCACCGGACCATTTTAGATTTCTTAAAATAAAAGTGAGGATTCCAAACCCTACTCCTCTCTCCTCTCCTGTCTCATTCTCATATGCCAGGGTTCTTAAGGGTCATGTGTCTGGATTCCTCAGCGCTTTCTTCTCTTTCTTAAGTCTTCTCAGGATCCTAGTTTCCCATGTCATTCTCAGATAGGACATTACTTCTAGTCTCAGCTGTTTATCCCACTAATGCAAACCCAATTCCATTGTCTTTCTGCTCCTCATACTACCTCAGAGTCCCCGCTCTGGGAGCCAGAACAGACAGCTGGGAGAAGGCTGAGAGTACGAAATGGATCTCTGTGCTGTTCCCCTTCTGCTCACTTGGATAAAACAGATCACCTGTTCCTCAGTCACCTGCCGGGGAGTTTACTTAGGAGAATGAGAGTTTGAAAAAGAACAACATACCATATAATGCCTAAAATCAGAAAACTGGCAGGATTTTTTGAAAAAAAAAATCAAGTAGGAGAACTGTTAGCTTGGACACTTAATCTCTGCCCCCTGGACTTTGAAGGGCAGCAGAATATACATCCCAGAATGTGATACTTTGGTATAAGGATGATTTTTTTTTTTAAGACAAAGGGATAGTGAGAGAGAGAGATAGTGAGAGAAAGAGAGAATCAATTTTATTTAATTTTTCTTATGACCTTCATTGCTCCAACACTTCATTGTGTACGTGGTGCTGGAGTTCTAACTCGTGTCCTTGCTCATGACAGGCAAGTGCTGTAACCACTAAGCCACTGCCCCAGCCCCTGGTATAATGATTATTTTGAAGGCCATTAAGGAGAAGTAGATACAAGGACTGCTCTCTGCCCTTCCCACTATTGGCCTAAAAGCAAGACATGAATTTATAAGATGTGCTTCTTCCCTCTGACCAAAGCTGACCACTACAGACAGCTTTGAACCATGCTGATCCTGGAGACAGAGCAAGAGGAACTACATAGCAAACCTTAGTAACTAGACTTCATCTGCCATTTATTTTTATTCCCAGAGTCTGCTTCCCCGAGAGACTCGGGTTCTTTTCGTTTTTCAGTTTCTCTAAAAATTTACTCTTCTTTGTTGAATTTGTCCATAAAGCAAGAGTTCTAAGCTAACTCTTTGAGATCTGCTCATTCCCTGGATCTCTTCCATGGGCGTATGAGATACACACGTTCATTAACTCCTTTTGTTCTTTCTTGTTAACATCTCATTTGTTAAAGGAGTCTCAGTTAAGGTCTTGAAAAGGCAGAAGGAAAAATATTTTTTCTCCCCTACAACTCCTCCAAGAATGTTCTAAAAAATTCCCTGCCTCTAGGCTTACACCTACCTTTCCAAACCTTTATCACAATCTTGCCAGTCACCTCTCTTAATGTCAAATCCTATGTCATGGGGCTACATGACATATCCCTTTCCATTCTGAGCCTCAGGAATGAGGTCTCTGGCTTTAGCAGGATGTGCCTAGCCAGCCCTCCAGGACCTCAGTCTTCCCTCTCCTCCAGGCCCATGCGTTCCCTCTCAGCAGTCCAGTGCTCCTCCACTCCCAGCCCCAGTGCTAGGCTGCATTCAATAAACGCATCCTGCTCAAACATCCCCCTCGGCCAAAAATGCCTTTGTTAACTACGTGCAAGCACAGATAACCTCTTTGGTTTTGAAAGCTCATCTCTTGCTCCGAAATCTCTGCTGGTGATTGTCTTCAAGGGAAACTGAAAGCTCTGTCTTTAGTCACCAATTCACCTTGCATAGATGTCTATCGGTACATGAGCAAAACTTTTTGGGCTTAAAGCAAGAACTTGCTTTTCCCCCAAAAGTCTAAGTTCTTTAAAGGCAAGAACATGTCTGTCCTGTTCATTTCTGACTCCCTAAATGTACTAGTACATTGCCTGGTACATAGTAGTTGCTCAGTGAACACTCAATGAATGAATAATATGAAATATTGTTTTTCTTTGTAAAATCTTCCTATGAACACTTTAAGGGAGCCCTGAACTAGAATCAGTTTGTATTTTAATTTATTCCACTAATTGATTCTGTCTATATTTTGCACCCTAATCAGGAAATGGACCTCTCAGTCATTTTGATCATTTCATCCTAAGGACCACAGGACCCCAGGGGGAACACTAGGTCAATTGTGACATATACTATGGTATTTTAAAAATTTATGCAAATAGCCATCTGTTCAAATATCATTTTGGGTTCCTTTGATGTGCACAGTTTAGGATAAAGGGGAAACAAGAAAAAAGTGTATCTCACTTTAGACCCATAAAATTCTGAGTGATATCTGATTCATTTCAAGTTATGAAGGGTCTCCATTTTAATGGAGTGTCCTTTCTCTGTGGTCAGAATTCTAAATCTTTTTAATTGCAGTTTAAACACCTGTAGCCAAATTTTAAATGTCTTTCTCATTTAAATTCTAAACATTAAAATTCCAAACATCTCAATTATGTAAATGGTAAAAGTAAGGGACCGACTTTTTCTTTAAAGTTTTCCCCCCAACCCCCTGCTTCAATCAGGGTTCTTCTTTGAATCTCCAGGACGGTAAATACACTTTTCTGAATAACTACAGAAATTTGTTTTTTAGTAGAACGGAAAAGCTAAATCCTGGCAGGATATTTTCAAGAAAGAAATAAAATATTTTTAAAAAAGAAATAAGCACAAACAAAACAATAGCTATCATTTGTTTAACACCTATTATCTGCTACCCACCACACTGTGGCAGCAAAGCAAATTTGTTACATATGCTTGAGTCCCACAACAACTCTATTGCTTAGTACCATCCAATCCATTTCTCAACTCAGTAAACTGAGGCAAAAGAATCTGAGCAACCTGCCTTAGCTGATGAAGCCAGCCAGTGGTGAGGCAAGGATTCAGGTGAGCTGGATGGGAGTTTACCCCATCTTTTCATCGAATCATTATCATTTAAATGCCTGTCTCTACAGGGCATGGTGTTAGAAATTTTCTAAAAAATTGAAATTATTATGGGAGATTGGTTAAATGGACAGATAGAAACAGAGGAGTAAGATTTAACCTAAAAAGAACATAATATACAAAATGAAGAGCATTTATAACCAACACCAGTGTCACATACAGTTGTGCCAGGGCTGTGGGGTAGGTGACAGACAGGCTAAAACAGAGCACAGAGAGAGCATGCAAGATATATGATTATCTGGGGAAAGTTTACAAGAGATCAGTGACTGCTTCAAGAACAGCTCAGTGGCGACAGACTGGACAGATAACACCTCTGTCCCTCCCATTGCTTTCCCAAGCAGCCCCTCCATCCCCCACTGTGTTTTGTCCAGTGGCAGCCAACCGGTTGAGTGATGCGTATCCTTTCCACAGGACCCTCAGTGCCACGCCCATCCCCACCGGGAGGATTTTTTTATTAGGCTGCAGAAGCAGGGACAGCAGCAGCCTTAGCTGGCTCAGTTTGCTTGGATGAACACCACCCCAGGAGGAACTATCCCAGCATGCATGGAAGAAAGTAGCTTGCTACAAATAACGCTAACTTGTCCTAGTTCCCATTGTGCCTAAGACAACCAGCATCCTTCAAGATAACAGGTATCTTGCCATTCCAGCCCAGGGTTGCTCTCACTGATCCTGTGACTTGGTCAGGTCTTGGGAACAAAAGGGGAACATACAAGGACATGGTATTTTACTGTCCCGCTTTTCTTTAGGGATGATGCAATTGGTTTTAAGAAAATGTTCTATTATGCATGCCATGCTGAGGTGAGGAGGCACTGTCACAGGGCTCTGTTTGGAGGACCCCGAGGGGCTCAACTTTCAAACTGAGAACATCTTCTGTGACTTCTTGTGAGATCCACTCCACCTGACTCTCCCACAGAATAATCTTTGCCACAACTTATGGATATGAGTCTGCTCTTGGATGCTTCCAGTCCTTTCCTAGTGCCCATTTTGTTCCCCATTTGTTTCAAACCTTGGACTCTATCCTGCCCACCACAGCTCAGGTGTATATAACTTCTGATCTGGTCCATACGTGAGCATTTTTTTACTCTGAGTTGTTCACTTGTTTCTTTTTTTGTTTGTTTGTTTTTCTTTTTTACCCACTTATAACAGTTCTGCAGAAGTATCTAAATCCCACCTCCCTGCCCAGCTCAAGGCCTCCTGACGTGCTGGGAAGAAACTGCAACAGACAAGTTTTATGAGTTTTGTTGGGATATTTAAGTTTTTTGGTCTCAGTTTTTCCATCTGTAAAACATGGAAAGTAAAAAGATGCAGTGTATAAAATTAGTGAAAATAGTATGTATGTGAAGTCTTGAAACACAGACCGAGCACTCAGTGAAACTCACTCCTTCAACCAATATTGAGAATGCTGGGTGATCCTCTGGATCATTGCAATATGCTGGAGAGCAGAACAAATTTCTGGAGCTCTATTCTAGCACATAGAGTTAAACAATAGACAATTTAGAAAAGCATACGCCATATTATAGGTGGTCAGTGCTATCGATTGAAACAAGACAGAGGAACGTAGAAAGAGGAAGGTCGGGAGCGTGGGGAGGTGAGGGCAGAGGTACAGGTCAGAGAATTAAAGGCGGTGATGTTGAAAGGATCAGAGAGTTAGCCAGGTGCTATCTGAAAGGAGAGAGTGCCAGGCTAAAGAAACAGCCACCGCCAATGGGAAGCTTAGGGAGCAATCAAGAGGCTTGTGGTGCAGGATCTGAATAATGGAGGAGAGCAGTGAGAGATGAGTTCAGAGAGAGTAGAGGGATCAGACATGCAGACCTGGGGTCATTGGAACCACTTGGACCTTCACTTTGAGTAGATTTAGCTAACTTCACTTTCCTTTAGAGCCTGGTATAAGAGTTCATTCTTCAGACCCTTTCTTTATTCTCTTGAATTTTCTGTGCCTTGAGTTCAGTGCTGTCTACTCAGGGTCAGAGCTATGTCTTATACATCTTTTTGTTGTCTATTTCTAAAATAGTATCTAGAACACAAACCATGCTTACTGATCGTGTCATGAATGGATGATAATATTGTGGCTACTTATCCAGGAATTTTTTTTTTTTTTAAAGAGAGAGGGACAGTGAGAGAGACAGAGAAAGAGCGAAACAACTTTATTTAGTCTTTCACATGGCCTTAGCTGCTCCAACACTCAGTTGTGTACATGGTGCTGGGGTTTGAACCCGGGTCCTCGTGCTTGCCAGGCAAGGGCCGAAACCACTGAGCCACCGCTCCAGCCCTATCCAGGAATTTTTTGAGGGATCATAATGATTTTTACCTCATCAAAATGTAGATGTTTCCTGAAGGCCATGAAGAACAATGATTTTATAATAAGCCTTCTGTTTCTCTCAAATCATGGCCACAGAAGGATATGTGCTCCTGCTGCAGAATGACTGACTCAGCATTACACCATTTGATACAGGGGTATGCCGGGTGCGGTGGTACACGACTGTAATCCCAGCTTCTTGGAAGTGTGAGGCAGGAAGATAGCAAACTCCCTTCAAGTCCAGCCTGGGCAATTTGGTGAGACCTTGCTTCAAAATAAAAATAAAAATGTCTGGGGGTGTAATACTTTCTTGAATGCATAAAACCCTGGTTTCAATCCCCAGTATCAAAAAAATATAAATAAATAAGTATGGAATCAGTACTCAGAAGTTTTAGGTTTGGCTACCAGAAATATTACTTACTGCTTATATGAGTAATAATAATTTAATCCCTCAAAACATTTTATGTTACCCCAAATGACATTGGAATCATGGGATCATCTAAAAATTTAATGTGCAAGGCAGCATTTGGGTAAACTGCATTGCAATATATGTAATAAAAAATTATTATAGTTCAGACTCTAGCAACATTTGGCATAAAATATGAAATTTTCTTTAAAATGGATGCACTTGCTTTTTGGCAGAAGAGCCTGGAATTGACTGGGTTGCTCTGGACCCACAGTGAGAAGACACCAAGAACACGAGCAGCAGGCTGAACTGCTGGGCTGTTCTCACTTTTCTAAAGCAGCTTTTTTATGTTCGAATGCTCTTAAAATAGCATTTTACCTAATTAAAGCGTCCCTAGAGATGCTGAAGTTAGTGTGCCTGATCAATACTGCCACTCCAACCATGTGACCTACATGGAGACGCAACCATGGTGTGATAGATATACTCAGTCTCCATCTGCATCCTCCTGATTGATTAGGCACCTCAAGGGACAATTGCCAAACCCAGAAGAAGTGGAGGTTCCATGATACCAAAGAAGCAAACCAAGTTCATGTCCAACTGGCCTCCTGGGAGCAAGGGGGAGTTTCCCAGGTGGCACTGGCAAGGCCACTGCCCAAATGATCCACAGGACTCTCACTTCCTAATTGCTATCAGATTCTTTCCAAAACTGAAGGTGTGTGTAGATACCCATGCCTTGAGCATCTCTCCCACAGAAGATTATATAAACCTGCAAAGAGAGTAGAGAGCTGCATCCATTTCCCATGACTGGGTGGGATAACATATTCAGTTTTAATTGACTCTGGAGAATCCAAGTCAATTAGGCTAAGGGTATAATAGGAAAGAAAAGCTGTATTATTTCACTAGGTTGATTATTTTGTAAAAATAGAAAGAAATAAATGTAAAATTGGAATGGTCCCACAGCATTGAAATGAGCCATCTATACCAGGCTGTTTTGAGCCATTATGGGTAGAACTTTCTAAAGTTATTTCAAAACTAAGTGGAAAAGAGACCCAACAGTCAGAATCCTGCATTGTCCTGAACAATGTCAGGGCAGTTTTAACAAAATGACCAAACGAGCGTCCAGGTGAAGATTAAGTATATGCACAGGAGTGTGAACATATCCCAATATATTTTTCAATGAGCAAATTTAGATATGAAAAATTATTTAGAAAAGCAAGGAGTGATTCATTTGACATTAATTAAGCACCAACTAATGTTTTACACACTAGCTATGTCCTTGGGATTGAGGGGTAAATGCAATTCCTAATGGAATTCTTAGATAGTAGAAATATACAAAAATCAAAGTAAAATTCTTTGTTTGCTATATAAAAATTGTTTTCTGGGGGTAGGGAGGAGAACTCACAGGGAAGTGTTTAATTTTGTAAAAAAGAGAGTGGTGAATTTATGGCAGTTTCTACCAAGGCAATGAGATCAATCTTGCAATGTTAATCAGATTTCAATGAATAGCGGTGAAGGGGACAGCTATTGTAGGCGAGAAACACCATCATATAGCTCTGAAACCTCTGAGAGCACATGGAACACATGATGTTAAGAATAGCTCCTTGTGTCCGGATCATAAAGAATATATCGGGAAAGAAAGGTAAGAGAAAGTAAAGGCAAGGAGAAATGGAAAAAGTATAAGTTTGGAGGTGTGGATGGAGGCCATGTTGTAAAGAGATTTTGAGTTTTCAACTATAAGAATGAAAATTACTAAAGATTTTAAAGAGACAATATAAAATTGGAAGCATATAAAACATTCATTTAAATATTAAAATAT
Organism: Aplodontia rufa; assembly: GCA_004027875.1. NCBI lineage: Eukaryota > Metazoa > Chordata > Mammalia > Rodentia > Aplodontiidae > Aplodontia > Aplodontia rufa. The sequence goes on from PVKS010013590.1 coordinate 27,940, forward strand.
GGAACAAGCATACTGCTGGAAGTAGTAAGTTATTGACATTTCATATCTAACTGATATGAGTTAGCCTACACAGTGCCATAATTACAAATTTTTTGTCCTTGATCCTTCTTTTGTTCAGTAAGAATTAAAATTTATACTGTGCTAGATTCACGCAACACAGTATTGACCAAAACCAATGTGATTCTGGCCCCCATGGAGTTGACGTTCTACTGTGGAGATAAAGAACAGACACGTGAAAGAGATAATTCCAACTCTTCCTACGATAACACCAACTGGCTTTCAGAGCTCACTGGTACCAAATTACAAAGGTTCTGATAGTTGATCACTATTGTCTTCACCAAACCTCTGTAGAAGTTGCTTTTTTTTTTTTTTAATAGTAGAGCATCATTTTCCTTCAGAGTTAGGGCATTTGCCAGTGAGTTTAGGGTTGAGTGCACTGAACACAAACCATTGTGATATCTGCAAGATTTTTTGTTTTGTATCATTATATTTTGATGGGAATGAGAAAAAGCCAAGCTTTTCTCAGCTGGAGACTTTGAAACGTATGAGTTCACTAGTAAGAAGGACAGATGGCTGAGCTAATGTTAGTAATTGCTGAGAGGAAAAAATCCACTGTTGACCTAAAAATACAAGAGAATCTATTTCTTTACGACTTTTTTGGTGACTGTGTAGCTTAAGTCCTAATTATTGCAAAATTGAGAATGAATATCTTAATGTCAGAATATTTCTCTAAGAACATAAGAATAGTAGGCCACATATCTCCATGTGGCTCTTAGGCCATTTTCTTAACAATGTATTAACCAATCTTATTTGATCTGTGAGACATCCAAGAATTTAATTAAGAACATGTCATACTACAGGGGTGAAGGCAAAAGTTAACCTCAGTGAAAAGGCACCTCGGCAATCTAATAAGAAAAGATTTGTAAGAGACTGTCTTTTTCCCCTAAAACTTAAAATTCTTGAGTCTTGAGTCGCATTTAAATGTACAACCATATTTTGATAATATCGTATCGGTTTGCAGAGGATGCTATAACAAACTACCATACACTGGATGACTTAAATGACAAAAATGTGTAGTCTCACAGTTCTAGAAGCTAGAAATCAGAGATCAGGGTGTCTGCAGGGGGCTGGGAAGAAGACTCTCTCCAACACATCTTTCTGAACTTTTAGTGTTTTGCTGGTGATCTTTAGTTCTCCTTAGCCATAAATTCATCACCACATATCTGCCTTTACCTCCACACGGCACCATTCTGTATTGTATGCCTGTTATCTTGTCTCCAAATTTCCCTTTTTATAAGGACACCAGTCATTTTGTACCAGGTCCAACACTCATTATTGTGTGTAGATTGATTGTCTCTGAAGACCCTGACTCTAAATAAGGTCACAAGCTGAGTTGCTAGGAGCTGAGACAAGCACGTGTGAACACTGGGGAGACTGAATTTGACCCACAGCCAATGTACTCTGAACTGAGAACCAAACTTTCTGTTCAGCAACAAAGCTCCATCATCTTCACTTATCAAATTGTTTTTTTTAATATTGAGGTTTTTGTAAATGTATGTAGTTTATTTTTATTTTTCATATAGTCCATACTTTAACATTGAGGATGTTTCAATCACAAAAGCTAATGCTGTAATACTGACGTATATCAGACAATTTGAGGAGTGGTTGCCCAGTTCAAAACAAAAAAAATCCTTCTCTGAGACTGACTGCCAGGACACAGGGACTTTTCTCTAAGCAGCTTGTCGTTTTGGTGAGACCCAACTCCACTGACCATAACCTTTTAACTGATGGATAGACACTTGCCTTGACATGATCCAGTGAGATTTTGACATTTGAAATGAAAATGTTTGGAAACTGTGAACAATCAGAGCTGATTCATTGTCCCCGCCAAGAACAGACCCTAAGAATCTGAGGAGTGGTTCAAGCTGCCTCATTTCTTCTTTCATCTCTATGAGACATCACATTATGATCACAATAAAATTAATTTTAGTGTGCCTAAGAATCCAAGGGTTTTGTTGTTTTGCATGTGACCAAGAGGAACTTAACAAGTGTAAGGGGCTCCACAGTGCTCTGGGGCATATTTGTGCGATTCTGATCTTTCAACTACCTAATTTTTGTATGATTGCAGATGATATTCCTGGCCCTCATCAATCCATGTCATTGATCATAGTGGGAACTCAGAGGAAAAAGTAAGAGTTTGGAGCAGAAATCTATCCCTACTCCTAGAAAAATAATAAGAAGCATACCTTTTATCCATGCTGGGTCCAACATATGATCTCTACTGGTCTGATTATAGAAACCAATATGACAGACTATGAGTTCATTTTCTCAATTCAAAGTAATAGAAAACACTCTGGAATGAATCAAAGGAAGGAGTACTCACTGAGGAAAAATTGCAAATATAGATCCCTTAAAGTTAATATGTTCAGTCCATGGTTCCCATTCAGGGACCTCCATCAGTTCCTGCTTTCGTCCTCCACTGAGGCAAGCGTCATCGCGTTGCCTGGGAAAATCAACATATTAAATTTGGGCACTGGAACACAGCACCCTGATCTCCTGGGTTCCACTCCATGTCACTCAGGTGGCCCCAACAACCAAAGATAGTGCCCAAGAGCACTATGGCATGCTGTTATCACTTGCATAAAGGTCTGATTTTATTTTTATTATTATATTGAGGATCCTTAGTGGGGCTCTTCATGGGTTTGTCCACTACCATTTAAGACATTTGCAAGCACATCAGCAAGGCTCTTTGGATGATGAAATGTGTAACGAAGGTGAAAGCTAAGGGTGTGTAATCCTCGTCCAAAAATACGGTTGACATCAGAAGGAAGGGCATATTTCCAGCCAAATCTGTGTTACCCACATGCCTGATCCACCAAACCTCCTAGGAAGGAAAGAGTCGAATCGTTGAAGGCAGTAATTCTTTAGACTTTAGCTGTGGCTTTGCATCAGACAGAAACAACGTAGCTCGAGGGAAATGTTTATCACGTGAGAATATTAATGCCCTGCACAGATCTGCATTTATGATACATACATTAACCTTTACTTTAACCAAAAATCTTCTAAAGATATCTTAGCGGTGTGCAGCTTGGTACAAGGATCTATGGAAAATCATTAGTAGGAGAAAGAAAAGAAGCTGAGATGGAATCGAATCTAGATGGATGAATTAACTAAAATAGATTAGGACCTGGTGACAGTGACCCACAGTCCAATCACACTGTTCAGAAGGATGTGGTGAGCTTGAGTTCATTCCAATACTGTGTCCTTCTGCAGGAAATAGCAATGTTTCCTGGCAGTTCAAGTATTCCGGTTACAAATAAAACACCCATATGTACAGGAGCCCAGTCAGCATCAAGTGCTACAAGTGACAGAGTCCATCTTTAAAACAGTTAAGGACTAGGTAAGAGTCCACACTGCTGTGGACTCTACTGGAGGAACCAGCAGGAAATCAGGACATCAAGATGGCCGATCAGGTCCCAAAAAACTAATGATTTAAAAAAAAAGGATGAAAACATGCAGGCTAGTTTTCCAAATGTGTAGGTAATCTACTGCAGGGCATGAGCAATGGGTCCCGGTCCCCGTGAACTAGAACTGCTGATTTCAATACTGTGCCACCTGTCTTGATGAAGTTTAGCGGAGGGCCCAGTCTGAGTGCACCGTAGTTGTTATAGCCTTCAGCATCTCAGCTGACTCCTGCCAAGGAAGGCAGGAACTAATGTTTGTGTCCATCTGCGTTTACCTACTCATTTTATCACTCAGTTTGCTGAACACAGATATCTGCAAAGCACACATTCCCCCAACCGTGTGAATCAGATTACATAACTCTCTCCATTGCCTATATAAAAGTTGTGTTTGATGCTACCTGATAAAAGAGGCAATTTTTCGAGCACCTATTATATTTCAAGTACTACACTAGATAATTCACACACAGCAATAATTTTCGCAACAGAGAAAAGGAGGCATCCTTATTCACAAAAGAAGTAAGCAAATTTATCAAGGTTGTAACAGAGAGCTGAGATATAACCGCTGAACTCTCTGACTCCCAAGCTTCCATATTTTACATCTTATTCCACTGAAAAAAGTTTGGAAGGTATGCTTCATTTCCTTGTAATTTTTCTTTGTGAAGTTTTTGATACAATTAATTAAACAAAACATCTATCCTGCAACTCAAGTTTCGTTTGGATATACATTCAATACTCTTTAAAACATACTTTTCTTATTGAAAATCCATTTAAAGTGATTGAGCTGATCAGATAGGAAATTTAAGATCTCATGTCCGTGAGTCATGTGACTTTGGAAAGTCCTTAATGTATTTGGGGAAATTCCTTTCCTATGAAAAGATAGTAAAGAAAAAAAACTAAAAATAAACAGAAGCAAGACCCATACAGTAGAGGAAGGGCAACAGGGAGACGGAGGAGAGGAGGGAAAGGGGAAATACCTGGGAGTGAAATAGATAAAATTATATTCCATACATGCATGATTATGTCAAAATGGATCCCAATATTACACAGAAATATAACCCACTAATACACATATGTATTTCATATATATGCATGTATACATATATTTCACATATGCATATGTATATACGTGTGTACATATACATATATATATATATATATGCCTATATATACATATTTCAGAACGAAAAAAAGGAAGAGTAGCAGTGGTAGAAGGTTGAATATGAAAACTTAAATCCTCAGCATCCCTTCAAGCTTTTCTGCCTTTAAGGGACTACCCAATCCTTTAGAGTTTGCTTTCTTTATGTATTTTCCACATTGCCTTTTGAAATGCAGCCATAAGAAAGTGGATAATTTTAAATCTATTTTTAAAAGATAAATACTCCCACTGCCTGCATATTCCAATAAGTTAGTCAACTTATTTCATTCATATGCAACTTGAGAGAGTAGTGAATTAAGATATTTTCAATTGATAGCTGAAATCTATTTGAAGTCTTGTTGACCAATGAAAATATATAGAAACAAACAGGGAAAAAAAAATCAAAGTCGTGTCTTCAACCAGAAATGCACTTCCAAAATAATCAAATTTAAGAAACTGGTGTCAACATTTAAACTATGACAATGTCATTAGATGATCTCAGTGGAAAAAAATGGAGACAGAATTTAATCATATCCTCACAAAGGACTTGGCAACTGTGTCATTAACAGAAGCTACTGCAGATAAAAGCATCTTCTGGCCTTAAAATAAGGAGGCTATGGAATGTTTCAGGTAGACAGCTGTTACAAAATCACCTCTCTCACTGCATTTATGGCCTAAGCCAAGGACTATGTAGAAGATAGAGAGGAAAAAAAGAAAGGAAGAGAGGGGATGGGAAGTCCTGGAAAGAAAGACATAATGGACTGCTTCAGCCAGGTAATTTTTCACATAATGGTAGGTGCAGACGGTTAGAATAGTTCACTGTGATTTTGCAGTCTGGTTTCAGATTTATTGCTGGAATTAATTCCTACATTTCTGTGAAGGGCATTATACATTCCATTCCTCGTATTTTAAATAATAAATTAATTTTAATGCATTTTTGCCCTAGCTTGAATGGAAAAGATGAAGAGCAATTGATAGGCGCTGAGTTTTTAGAACTCCTTTCAACAAGATTAAAAGCATCAGGCATCCCAAGTCGGCTCTTCTAAAAACAGAAAGCAGCCATCTGCTGGGGCTGCAGAGTTGTTCAGCTTGAAAGTGCTGCCTTGTCCAGCACACGGGCACAGCCTGACAATACCCTTGGACAAAATGATCTGAGACAGTCATGGCCCTGTGTGCTTTCAGTCAAGATACTGACTTGAGGTCTCCTCTGTTTCTATTAGACAGAACCAAAGAAAAGAAAGAAGCTCAGCCATGTGCAGTGGCCCACACCTGTAATCCCAGTTACTCTGGAGGCTGAGGCAGGAGGATCACAAGCTCAAAGTCAGCCTCAGCACCTTAGCAAGACCCTGTCTCCAAATAAGACATTTAAAAAAGGGCTGGGGATGTGGACCAATGGATATTTTAGTTATCTTTTACTGTTGTGTCTAAAAGTCCAGACAAGAATAGTTTTAGAAGGAAAAGTTTGTTTATGAACTCAAAGTTTCAGAGGGCTCAGTCCATAGACAGCAGGCTCCCTTCCTCAGGGTTGGATGGAGGTGAGGCAGAACATCACAGCAGAGGAGTGTGGTGGAGGAAAGTGGTCATTGCAGTCAGGAAGCAGAGACTAAGCTCAACTCACCCAATATACACCCCCAAAGTCACATCCCCTTCGACCCACCTCCTCCAGCCACCTTACCTGCCTTCTCTTACCACTTAGTTAATCCCTATGGGGGATTAATTCATTGATTGGGATTAAGGCCCTCATAACCCAATCCTTTCACCTGTAGGTGTTCTTGCATTGTTTCACACATTAGCTTTAGGTGGACACCTAACATTGAAACCATGACAGTGGGTATGTGACTCTGGGTTCAATCCCCAGTACCAAAAAAAAAAAAAAATTTTTTTTTTAAAGATAAAGTAAAAGAAAAAGAAAAGAAGTAAGCTACTTATAATGATCCCAGACCTGGAAGATAAAAACAATTCCAGTGAACTCCCCAGTCATCCTGAAGGTTTCCCAGATTTCCCTACAGTTATTGCAGCTAGCAGGTGGTTCTAGGGAGGGAAATTGCCTACTCTTTTACGCAGTGTTATGCTGGGACTTGAGTAGACAGAGGAATGAAACTATTTTAATTTTGTTTGTTCATTTGTTTTAGTTTTTTTTCTCCCAGCAGCTCTTTCATGCTTCTAATCTTCACTCCTTTTGTTTGTCGTTTTGTTTTGTTTTTCTACACTGTTTTTACTGGAAGCCGCAGTGGCGAGTCACTTCTCAGGTCATCGCTGCTCTCACCTTCCTCTTCAGCTTCTAGTGGGTGCGTTTCCTTAGGACAAAGCCTAGAACTAGAGTGACCTCCTCTTCCTCCTAAGACAGAACTCCACAGTCTTTACTTCAGCTTTCTGGTACCTGAAGAGACATGCTGACTCTTAATTAGTCTGAACGATTAATCCTTCTCTGCTGGAAGCAGCTTTGAGAACCCAATGCTGTGCTTTATTTTTCTATAATTACTGGAAACTGAGATTTTTCAGGAAGATATTTGAGGCAAACACTGTTAGCTGGCAAACCCAACATCCCTTCCCAAACCACATTCTTTGCCCATCTCCAGATAAAGTCTGAAAAAAACAAAGCTCTTCCCGAGTCTGCCACACAAGCTCACAGAGGCTTGGTCAGTTCCAGGCAAAGACAGAGGAGCAGAAAAGTGAGGGGGACTCTGGAGAAGTGGGTGTTTCCTAATGAGGAGAATAAACAAGGATTGTGCTCCTCCTTCCTTCTGCCTCAGAGGCAGATGCGAGATCTGTGACTACTCCAGTCTGCTTCGAGGCAATGAGCATTAAGACAAGGTGCTAAAGACAGTGGAGTTAAAACAGATGCATCCTGAGTCCCTGGTAGCATTATAGAGCGAACCAAAGCCTCTACTGACCTCCATATTTCTAGTGAATGAGAAAATTAGCCTCAGTTTGTTTAAGTCACTGTTTTTTTTTTTCTGGTTTTATTTCTTGCAATTAAAATCATTCCAAATGACAGAGCAGTTCTGATACTTGACGAATAATATATGTGTGGTGATCACAATAGTTTGCCTTTGGGTAGCATTTCCCAATTTTACAAAGTTGTTCCTTTGCCAGATAAGATCTCATTTAGTCTGCACAATATAATGGTAAGGCAAGCACGCTGTTATCATAACTATAGACAAGCCAATGTAAGCACAGTGTATTTAAGTAACCTTCCAAAACTCATAGGTAGAGAATATGGCAAAACTTAGGGCTTGAACCATTATCCTCTGATTCCAGTTCTCAACAAAGTGTGGTTTGTTCATGTTGGAGCCAAACACTTACTTTTCACACCTTTTTGTGTATTGGGAATTGAACCCACGGTGTTTAACCACTGAGTTACATCCACAGTCCTTTCTATTTTTTTCTTATTTTGAGACAGGGTCTTGCTAAGTTGCTTAGGGTCTTGATAAGTGGCTGAGGCTGGCTTTCAACTTGTGAACCTCCCACCTCGACCTCCCAAGTTTTTTGTTTTGTTTTTAGTGCTCTGAAGAGCTCTGTGATTGGGTCTTAAAGAATAACATGCAAGCATTGGTTGAAGTTATTGAACTCATAGTCTGGAGTGTATTGAGGCAGAGTGAAAAGCCCTGAGGCTTTGAAGATGAACATTCTGAGGAATCCAACCCCTGCTAAGAACGTTACATATGGCCAAGGAAGACAACAGGTAAACACGTTATTCCAAATATAATATCGATTGGTAGTAAGAGGTATATGTTCATGTCATACGGAAATAATAAGTCTTACTTTGGGAAAAGTGGGAATGGAGTGTGGACAGAAGGTGGAGGCAAAGGAAGCCAACACAGGGCGTATCACTACGCTCTTTGGTGTGGCTGTAGTACATTTGGGAAGGTGGTAACTTATGGGTTCCAAAGCTAATTGTTTCTATATCACAAAGTTCCTATATGCTGTTGTGGTTTGTATGCATTGGGGTGATTAAAATCAATAGAAAGATGTGAAATATGGTCATATGATATATAGAATTATATTTCTGAATGCTTCTCTGGCACCAGGCAGTCAACAGGATGCAAACAAGACTGGAAACAGGGGATGAGTGGGTTCCTGGGGCAATCATCCAGGCAAGATGTAATGAGATCTTAAACCCAAGCAATCTGTAGATAGAACAGGAGGAAGCAGACTGGAGTGATATTGGGACCAGACCATCCATGGGCTATCGTAGACAACTGGACATAGTTGGAGGAGTGGCTGGCATGTGAGAAGGAAGAAAATAGGGTTGTATGCAGGTTTCTGATTTGAGCATCTAAAGAACTGATATATACCATTTCATCATAGAAAATGCTAGAAGAAAAGCAGAGAGAGGCAGAAAAGCACAAGACAGGATATAAATAAATGAATTCACATTCTGTATGTTGAGTTGGATAGCCCATCAGAACACCCAAATAGTGACAGTCATTCAAGAATCTGAACTGAAATTTGTATAATTCAATAAATAGTTCCTTACTAGAGAAATCAATTTCTGAAGTTATGAAAGTAAATAGTCTCACTGGGAGCATGTGCCCAGAGAGAAAAGAATAGACAAGGACTTTGAAAGAACCCAACTTTGAAATGGTGAGCAAAACCATGTAATCCAGGAAAGGGAATGAGATGAAAGAAATCAGATGGGTAGGGGAAAAGCAGGCGAGCAAACATAATTGCTTTCTGAGGGTCTTGGGGTAGGTCCCAAGAAGTTAGGGAATGGAGTGACAAATAATAGATCATATTATTGAACACGTACATCACACACAGTATGAATTTTCAAGTTTGTACTGTAAATTTGGCAGAAAAAGATCAGTAATATGCGGAGTGAAAATTTACAACTGAATTCAGTGAAAAGCCAACCACTTCAACTTTCAAAAGAGGAGTTTCAGTCACTACTACTCATTACTATCTACAGATCTCATGTGATCTTCTGCAAACACCAGTGGCATTCTTGACAGAACTAGAAAAAGCAATTCCAAAAATCAGATTGAACCACAAAAAAAAATTTTCAAATAGTCAAAATGATCTTGAGCTAAAAGAGAAAAATGCATTATGGATCTATAGAATTCAAAATAGCATGATACTACCCTGAAAACAGCCACATAATCCCTGGAAGAAAATAAATGGGCTAGAAATATACTAGATTTCTATTTCTTACCTTATTTTTTAAAAAAAGCTCAAAATGGATTAACAACCTAAATGAATGACCTGAATCAATGAAATTACTCAAGAAAAATGGTGAACTGTTTCAGGCCATTGACAAGGACAAGGATTTCTTGGAGATGACTCCCAAAACACAGGAAGCAGCAGCCAAAATGGACAAATGGAATTGTATCAAAGTAAAACCCCTTTTTACAGCAAAGGGAACAATCAATAGAATGAAGAGATAACCTGTAGAATGGAAGAAAATATTTGTAAATTATGCCTCTAACAAGAGACTAACATCCAGACTATATAAAGAACTCAATATTTTTTTAAAATCCAATTTAAAAATGAGCAATAGAGCTAAATAATATTTCTGCAAAAAAGATATAGAGTTGGCCATTGGGTACGTAAAAACCATTCAATATCATTAATCATCAGTTAAAAGCAAATCAAACCTTTGATGAGATAGCATCTTGCTCCAGTTAAAATAGTTATTATCCCAAAGACTAAAGATAGCAGTACTGGCAAGAATGTGGAGAAAAGGGAACCCTTTTACAGTGTTGGTGGGAATGTAAATTAGTACCACCGTTATGGAAAACAGTTTGGAGGTTCCTCAAAAAGTTAAAATTAAAACTACCATATGGTCTCACTATCCCACTACTGGGTATATATCCAAAGGAAATGGAGTCAATATGTTCAACAGACATCCACTCCCACATTTATTGCGGTACAATTCACAATTGCCAAGCAACAGGAATAATTTCAGTGTCCATCCATCAATGAATGGATAAAGAAGATGTGACACACATCCACAACTGAATACTATTCAGCCATAAAAAAGGAAATCCTGTCACTTGTGACAACATGGATTGAACTGAAAGCCATTACATTAAGCAAAATAAGGCAGAAATAGAAAGACAAATACCATGTGATTTCGTTTATTTTTACATGGAATCTAAAAAGGTTGATTTTAAAGAAGTTCAGAAGAGAATAGTGGTTGACAGAGACTGAGAAGAGAAGGGGAGAGGGAGAGAAGGGGAGAGGTTGATCAATGGGTATTACATTATAGCTAGATAGGAGAAATAGCTTCTCCGGATAGGAGAAACATGTTCTGTTGCACAGTGGGTGACTATGGTAATGTACTGCATATTATGAACAACTCAGATGGATTTTGAATGCTTTCACCACGAAGACACGACAAACATTAAGGAGATAGAGATCTTTATCATGATTTGAGCATTGCACAATGCATTCATGCATCAAAACATCACGTGGTGCCCGATAAATAGGAGCAATTTCTGTGTCGATTTCAAAAATAAATAATGATAATAAATGTTCCAGCAAAGTGGTAAGAGTGGAAGCCAGATTGCAGTGGGTTGAGGAGTCAGTGGGAGGTGAGGAAGCAGAAGACAGCGACAGGAGTCTATTCTTTTTAAGATCTTAACTGGAAATAGGAAGAGAACATCCCAGGGGTCATTTTTATAACTATAATAAAGATTCTAGCCATGAAGAAAAAGTGGAAAGAGGTAACTACAAGAACAGAAGAGAAGGTAGGGATGACACAGCAAGGTCTCTGCTGGGTAAAATAGGGTGATTTGATGACAAGCACAAAAGTGTGTGTGTGTATGTGTGTGTGTGTGTGTGTCCCAACAAACTGGAATTCATATGCAAGCAGCCACAAAAATTTCATAAACCACTCCAATAGTTGGAGACTCTTCTGTGGCCATTCATTGGCCTCTACTGATATCTCATTACGAAGTCAGCCTGAGAAAATTCATTTTGTGCAGATTAGCTAGTTTCTTGATGATTTGTTAACTGTAGAGAACTTGAAGATATTCTATCTGCAAATGCTCACAGCTCAGACTTTAAGAAGGAAGGTTTCTTAAGTTGGTTCACCCAAGATTAAAATAATTTTAGTGCAAGTATCTCCTTTGGGAGGTGATCCTGCAAATGGCAGCAGGAAAAAGAGAAATCAAGAAAGAGGAGAAGGAAGTGGAAGCAGGACACACTAGTAAATAGGTTCCTGGTGGTGACGACAAAGGTTCCATTTCCCTGGGGATCTTCAGGAGATGGAGCTGAATAGATCCCAGAGTTCCCAGCAGTTTGGACGTTATTTTCTACAGCCCACCTGGGGCCGCAGGGGTTTCAAGCAGGACAGCAGTATGTTGGGCGTGTAATTTTGAAGGATCACTTTGACAACTATGGGGAGAAAAGTTTATCTTACCTTTTGGCAATAGAGGTAGAAGACAGAGGCAGGAAGACCAGTTCAGATGCTATATTTAAGCTCCCATGTCTGGGATCTATCTAGCAGCTTCCTTTTGGGCGAGAGGGTAGGGATTGAGGAAGGAATGGGAAAAATGGAGGAAGGAAGAGGTGTTCAGGAAACAGCTCCGAGAAGGCAGAAGCAAGTGCGTGGGCACTTGTTTACAGGTCACTAGAGCTCCGTCTCTACACTGTCATGAGGATGCAAAATTTGGCACACAGCTGGGAAAGGCAGACAGGATCACAAGCAGTGTTTGGGGGAAAATGAAGTGTGCATATAATGCTTATAAATACATGAGACATCCAAACTGTCTTCCTGATTCAGCTCAAATTAAACCTAGTTATTTTTTGAAAGGTTAGTGAGCTTGGCTTTTGCTGAAGTGCTCCTTCTCCACACTTTGTTTTAATATTCCACTGACAAATTACCTTCACTTGGAAGATTTATTTCCCTGTAGACAGAGCTCACCAAATAGTATCTGTAGAGTCATAACACTTCAAAGGGGTGATCAGTGGAAATGGGGGGGCAGGGCAGGTGAAGAGACTGTGCAGGGTAATTTCAGGCACAGGAAGCATCTCTAGAGCCAGCTGCAAACATCTGCCAGCCAGGTGTGCCAGGTGTCACCAGACCCCTGGCTAAATCATCCTCTGGTATGCCACAAAGAGGAATTCAGCATACATCACCAGGCCGAGTAATGAACACAGCGTAGTGGTGGTCTCTCAGAGCTTGTTCGAGAGCAATCCTGAGAGAGCAATGATTCAGTTAGTGCCTGGCAAGGGAAGACTGCCTTCTGATGCAGCTCTGCGCTTCCAAGGATCTCGTCCAGACAGCCACTAGGCTCTTGTCACTGAGAAATGAACAAATCAGCCTCAGTGCGAAGAAGGCAGCCCTCTGGGTAGTCAGACTCCCAGGAAAAAAATAGTCTGCCCTATTTTGGTCCCTGCTCATGAACTCCCCTGGCAGCAGTGCCTCGGAGATATTTCTGTATTCGCAGCTGGCACTGGCTTTTTTCAATTCATTGAGAAGGAAGCCTGTAAAAGCCAGGTATTGTAAAGACACAGAGAAAGGCTAGCTTAGCAAGCTCCTCTCAAAGTGGTAGCTTGGGTCAGCCTTTAAGCAGAGTTGAATTTTTTTTCTACTACCATTATTTTTTAATCTCACCAACCTGATGAAATGCTGATAAAAACAATTGTAATTTAACCCTCTGTTCCACCATGTCTTAAGGATTTGTAACAGGTTTATTGAAGTTTAATTGATAAAGAAGTTTGCTTATTTACTATATACAGTGTGTTGGGTTTGTGGCACAATCACCAAAATCACAGTGATGCACGTATCCAACACAGCCTGGTTTCCTGAGGTCTCTTTGTTTTATCCCTTTTTTTTTTGCTTGTTTTATCACAAGCACACTTGAGACCTACCCTCAACAAATCTTGAAGTGCCTAACACCATATTGACAATAGGCAGATGTTGCATGGCACAACTCCAGAACTCACCCATCTAGCATGACTGAAACTCCACAGCCATTGAACAATTCTCCACTCTCCCCATCCCCAGCCACTGGCAACCACGTTGTACTCTATGCTTCCTTTCGTGAACGTGCCTATCAGAGACACGAATCTTTCTGTATTTGTCTTGGCTGCCTATTTCACTTATTATAATATCCTCCATATTCACCCACGTAGTTGAAAATGGAATGATTTCTCCTTTAGTTAAGGCTGAATAGTATTCCATTGTTTGTGTATGCCACACTGTAAATATCAATTCATCCGCTGAGGAACGTACATTTGCATTGCTATTGCAATTAATTAACACCGCGATGACCTTGGGAGTACAGATAGCTCTTTGAACTCGGAACTTAAATTCTTTCAGATATATACCCAGAAGTATAACCACTAGATAAAATGGTTGTTCTGTTTTTAAGCTTTCGAGAAACCTCTGCACTGTTCTCTATAGCTACTGTAGCTTTTTGCATTCCAGCTGACAGTGTGCAAGCATTCCAAGTTCTCCACATCCTTACCAACACTGTTCTCTTCTGTTGACTTTACTTTTCTAGTTTTTAGAACGCTTGCTATCCTAACAAGTGTGGGGGTTATGTCTCTGTAGTCTTGACTTGTGTTTCACTGATGAATAGTTGGTGACGTTGAACATCTTTTCGTTATACCTGTTGGACATTTGTATATTTTCTTTGGAAAATATACAAGTACATTTTCTATTTCTTAATTGGGCTTACTTTTTTTTATCTTTAGTTGCAAAATTTCCTTACAAATTTTGGAAATTAACTCATTACTGGGTAGACGGTTTGCAAGGGTTTTCTCCCAGTCTACAGGTGGCCTTTTAGCTTTACATTGTACCATTTGTTCGTTTTGGCTTTTGTTGCCCGTGCTTTTCATGTCAGACTGTATGGAAAGTCCAGTAGCCATTTTCAGAAAATGGTATTTATTTTTTTTTAAGAGAGAGTAACAGTAAGATAGAAAGAATCAATTTTATTTAGTTTTTCACTTGGCTCTCATTGCTCGGACACTTCAGTGTGTATGTGGTGCTGGGGTTCGAACCTGTGTCCTTGCGCATGCCAGGCAAGCGCCATAACTGCCGAGCCACTGCTCCAGCACTAGTTTTTATTCTTAAATGTAAAATTGGAATGTAAGAAAGACAACCAGTGGGGAAATACAGCAGAATGAAAAGTTACACCATATCATCATAGCCTATGCATGTGTCAGGTCCAAAGTCCATGCACCTGAGAGCCCATTGTCAGACAGAAGATGGGTGGACCGGTCGGCCTACCCAGCAGAGATAGAAATCTCTCTGTTAAGAAATAGTAACTTAGCTTCCACGTATCAAGGAAAACACTGAGCTCCTAAGTCTGGTTTTGGAACATTTCACTCAGCATGAATTTTTCCATTTCCATCCTTTTAGCTGCAAAAACCATGATATCATTCTTTCTAATAGCAGAGTAGAAGTCCAATGTGTGTGTGTGTGTGTGTGTGTGTGTGTGTGTGTACCAGTTTTTTAATCCATTCTTCCAGCAAGGAACATCTTCGGTGGGTCCATAGTTTAGCTATTGTAAATTATGCTGGTATAAACATTGTTGTAGCTGGGTCTCTGTAGTATAATGATTCTAGCTCTTCTGGGAAAATATCCAGGAGTGAGTGGGATACAGCTGGATCAAACGGTGGTTCCATCCCTAGTTTCTGAGGAGTCTCCACACTGCTTTCCAGAGTGGCTACACAAGTTTACAGTCCCACAAACAGTGTGCTAGTGTTCTTTTCTCCCCACAACCCCTCCAGCATCTATTATTGTTTATAATCTTCACGTTTGCTGATTTGCCTGAGGTGAGCTGGAATCACAGTGAAGTTTTGATTTGTATTTTTCTAGTTGCAAGTGCTGTAGAATATTTTCTCATGTATTTGCTTTTTGAACTTCTTCGTTGAGAAGTTTACGCTTAGTTCTCTAGTCCATTTATTGATTGGATTGTTTGTGAATTTGGTGTTCATTTTTTGAGTTCTTTGTATTTTCGGGATATTAGTACTCTGTCAGAGGCATA
Source organism: Aplodontia rufa (assembly GCA_004027875.1). Taxonomy (NCBI): domain Eukaryota; kingdom Metazoa; phylum Chordata; class Mammalia; order Rodentia; family Aplodontiidae; genus Aplodontia; species Aplodontia rufa. The sequence continues at coordinate 43,482 of PVKS010013590.1, forward strand.
GCAAGCAATGATTTCTCTCCCATTCTGTAGATTATCTCTTGACACTCTTAACTAATTCTTTACCTATGCAGAAGTCGATTTAATGGCATCCACTCATTGATTCTTGGCTTTAATTCTTGCATTATTGGAGCCTGTTAAGGAAGGAGGTGCCTACACAGATGTGTTGGAGTATTGACCTTATTTTTTCTTCTGATAATTGTAATGTTGCTGATTTAATTCCTAATTCTTTAATCCATTTTGATTTGATTTTTGTGCAGGATGAGAGACAAAGGTCTAATTTCAATTGTCTGTTTATGGCTTTCCAGTTTCTCCACTACCATTTGTTGAATTGCCTTTCTTTATCCATACAACATTTTTTACCCCCTTTGTCAAATATCAGATAGTTAAAACTTATGGGTTTCTCTTGGTGTCTTCTATTCTATTCCATTGGTCTTCATTTCTGTTTTTACGCCAATACCATGTTGGTTTTCTTACTACAGCCCTATAATATAATTTCAGATGAATATCTATGTATGCATGAATATTTAGCAATGATTCCCTCCAATATGTAAGACTATGTCAAACAAATAAAAAAATAAAATGAAAGCATAACTTTTCTTGGGGAAAAAAGAAATAATAACTCAGGTAAAAAAGTAAGAGATGCATGCATGTCAGAACATATTTACCCCAAGAAGACTTTCAAGCCACAAGAGAACAAAAGGAGATGAGAACTACTAAAGGTACATTTCTTTAAATAACCCAATTACCAATCACATAGATTGTAACCCCAAGTTCCTTCTATCAGAGCAAGGTTCAGTGCTGTGTTAAGGATAAAACAGGGGGACTGCCCACCCAATTTGCTTCCTTTCCAGACTTTGTTTGATAGCACATCCTTCTGCACAAGTAAATTTTGCCTTGCAGAGCTACTTCTAAGTATGGCGCTGATTCCTCCAGACACCCAAATATTTCTAACAATTTTCCCAAGAAACACCGCAACATCAAGATCAAGAAGCATTCCTCTTTGTTTTCTCCCTGCAATGTTACAGTTTCAAGTCTCACATTTAAATCTTTAATCTTTCTTGATTTGATTGTTTTTGTATTGGGTAAGACAATGATTCAATCTTACATTTTATATGGGGATGTGAATTTTCCCAACACTATTTATTGAAACATGATCTTCTCCCCATTGTGTATTTTTGGAACCTTGTTGAAGATCAGTTACATGGGTATACATATTGTTTTTTAGACTCTGTACCATACTACATTGGTGTATTTATTTGAAAGTATGCCAGCACAATATTATTTTAATCACTATAGCTTTGTAGGATATTTTAAAATCAGAAAGTGTTATTATTCCACCATTTTCCAATTTGAATGCAAAAATCCTTTTAAAAAGTACAGTTATGTATCGATTAACAATGCGTGTACAGTCTAAGAAATGTATTGTTAGGCAATTTCATTATTATTCACATTATACACAAACCTGTTTTTCTACCCACCGAGGATGCAGTCTTTACGCATCATGGTATATGCAGTCTTTGACTGAAACAACATTAGACATCACATAACTGTACTAACAAATTAAATTTAATAAAACATTTAAAGGGGTGTGTATCATGAATGTATTTCCCTGGAATTCAAGGATAGTTTACCATAGACAAATAAGTAATTATAACAAACCACATGAAGATAATGAAGGATAAAAATTACATGCATTGGGTGAAATTCAAAATCCTTTCATGATTAAAATGCTCAACAAACTGGAGATAGAGGGAATATATCTCAATATAATAAATTAAAAACTCACAACTATATAAAATTCAACAATAAAAAGCTTAAAGTCCCTCCTTTAAGATCAGGAACAAGAGGAAAGTGATCATTTTCACAACTTGTATTAAACATAATACTAAGGGCTGGAGCGGTGGCTTGGCAGTTATAGCACTTGCCTGGCATGCACAAGTACATAGGTTCAAACCCCAGCACCCACGTACACAACTAAGTGTCAGAGCAATGAAAGCCATGTGAAAAACTCAATAAAAATTTATTCTCTCTGTCTCTCTTTCTCTCTCTCTCTCTCACTGTCCTTTTCTATTTAAAAAAATCCTAATACTAGAAGTTCTAGCTAAAGCTATTAGGCAAGAAAAATGTAAGGTTTTGTAGTTGTGATGATGGTAGTGGTAATAATGGTGACTTCCCAGTAGCTAGAGAGAGGGTAAATTACAATCCATTATCATGAAAATAAAAATAACTATTAGGCTGTCATGAACTCCAAGATGATAGAGGTACAGCAAAATGCTTCTTAATTTTTCTCATAAAATAACCAATTAGTTCACAGAGTGGGTACCCTTTAAACACTGATCTCTCTTATTCGCCTTCCTAACCACCCTCCCTCTTTATACTCCTTAACTTTCTCCCATAGGTCAGAAAGTTCCATTCTTAAGATGGGAGGCAGAGCTTTTTATAATATTAACACTGTGGGTAGTGACTATAGGTCATTATTTAAGAAGCAATTCTATTCATGACAAACTCTCCTCTAACTTGTACTTACTATTTTTAAGAGTACAACTTCAAAGGACTACTATTGCATAAATACTATTTGTGCTTTATCATTTCTTTTCTTTCTGAAAAGCACTAATCTTGAAAGGAATGAGAATATACAAAAAACGTTTGAGTGGAAAAAGAAAATGTTCCCTGCTATAAATACCACTGCTGCTGCTGCTACTGTTATTACTTTGTTTTTGTTGTTGTTTTGCTTTGTTTTTTATTAGAGCTGGAGATAGGAGTTCTCCACTCAGACCCCAAACTCCAGCAACTGAAAAATTCTTGTGTTTTTGTGTAATCAGTGTTTAAGTCTCTATTCTTTTTTCCAGTGAATAATTCAAAAAACATTTTTGTGATTGCAAAAGAAAGACTATAAAGAACATACCTTAGTTCAGAAAGTATCCAAAAAATAGTGGCAACAATTTGAACAAAGGTTAGGAGAATTGGTTTATAACACATTAAATCCAGGTATCAATGGAGATGAAAAAACAAACTAGGAAACAAATCATTGGGATTTGATTCAAATGCTGGTTTCAGATTGGAAGCGATACGTACTCAAAATTGAGCCCAAAAGTAAATAACATTGACCTTGCCTGGAGCCTGGATTGATTTTGGATTCCAGGGTGCCCCAGGTTGAGGGCTGGGATTAAACAAAGATATATGCCTTAGTTTGAGGCTGAAGGAAGTGAGAGGTGATGTTCCCATCATCTATTAACAAGATTTTTTATTCATATTGGATTTCAGAAAGATAGCAACACCTTATCTCTGAAAACAATTAAGAATAAATTTTAAATTCTGAATATTGCAACAGTGGCAGTGATTTTCAATATGTTTGAATGAAAGTTATTGCTACTTTATTCTCAATTAAACCTTTTCTTTAAAGAGAGAGGGACAGTGAGAGAGACAGAGAAAGAGAGAAACAACTTTATTTAGTTTTTCACATGGCCTTAGTTGCTCCAACACTTAGTTGTATACGTGGTACTGGGGTTTGAACCCGGGTCCTCGTGCCTGCCAGGCATGCGCCAAAACCGCTGAGCCACCACTCCAGCCCTCAATTAAACTTTTAAAACTGCATCTCAAGCCTCAGTCTGGTCCCAGAGAGGAACAAATATGAATTCTCAAAATAGAAAAGGAGTACTTGTGAAAGTACGTATTCTCTGTCTTCAAATTATGGTGTTATGTATGTATGCAATTAAGTCCAACGTAAGAGAACAGGCCTCCTTATTCCCTTGCCTGGATCTGCTCTATATTTCTTTATCATAGAAAAGTTAGTCCTTGACGCATTATTTATTTCTGCTTTGAGCTAGTGAATGTTTCTTCTCTATCCTCCCTGCCTCACATCCGCAAATAGAGAAAACAGAGATGGTAGGTGGATTTGCACCGCTACTTCTCTGCTTTGTTCTTTTCTTCACGTAGCCAGCATTATACTTCAAAACAATGACTCTCAGTTGGGTTGAGGGGTGATTTTGCCCTCTAAAGACATTTTGCAATGACATTTTGGACTGCCCCAATGGAAGAAGGGGTTGCTGCTGGTATCTTGTGTGGAAAAGCCACGAATGCTGCTGAACATCCTGCAAGCACAGAAGTTCCCCACATAACAAAGAATTGTCCAACCCCAAGCGTCAGTACAGCTGAAATTGGGAATCCCTTCTTTAAAACTTGGCTTAGAGTATTCCATTCTCCTTAAATCACTCCAATGGCTTTCCATACATCTCAGAATGAAATTCAACCTTTTTGGAAATTGCAATTATAAATAAAGAAATAAAAATATACATGAATAGATTATAAGATTTGTTTATCATCTTCCATAATCTTGTTGAAAAAAATATAAGTTGAGTGCCAAAAGAGAATCTCAGACCAATGTACTATGATTTAGATGGAAGGCTCAGATATAAAGTTTACAGGATTTAACAGACATATTCAATGTGGAGGAAGGGTATTTGAGACACTGACTAATATGATCAAAGGAGTAAAAGTGAAAATCCTGAAGTATCATGAAAAAGGAGACAAGCTAGGTCAGAGGTCTCAGGTACAGGAGGAAGTCATAAGGAAGAGGAATGTAAGGTTAGATGGTAGATTTGCTTTGGAGGGCTTTGAAAGTCACAGTGAGATTTTTAGTGGATATGAAGCCATTGAAGATTTTCAGACTGGTAACAAGAAGTATAAATCTGTGTTTTATGAAGTTTTTTGCAGCACAATGCAATATGGACAGAATAATGACTGAATACAGGAGATAAAAGGTTATAAGAATAGTTTGAGTATAGTATAATTCATACCTGAACAACTGTGGTGAAGGCAGTCAGAACGAACAGGAAGGCAAGAAAACATTCATAATTTGAGAAGGCTTTAGAATTCATTCAGCAATAATTAATAAATGCTTCATAAGCCATGAAAATATATTGGCAATGAAAATAATATTTTTTTAAAAAGTATTGGATTCCCTGCTCTGAAAGCTCTGCCTTGAGTGACTATCATTCATTCATAATTTTCTTATTCATTATTAGATACTTAATGACTATCTATATATGCCAGGCAATGTACTAACTACTTGTAATGTAGCAAGGAACAAAACAGGTAAGTATTTCCCTCATGGAGTTTGTCTGTCAGCAGAGACGATAGACAGTAAGTGTAATGAACTAATAAGACAGTACCAGTATTCAATTCTATCATTTTAGTAGTACTTAGTGAGAGCGTAACCTAACTCAGTATCGCTGGAGGCAAGGCAAAATCGTATTTGAAACATAGGCTCAAAGTCGTACCGTCTTGCTATATCAAGACAAGACTAATGCACAAAACACGGAAGACTATGTTTGACAGCATTGGATAACACCATAGAGTATACAAAGTCTATGCTCTTTAACTTATTTGACCCTCACAATGACTCTTTGAGGCATGAATGACAGTGTCTCTGTTACAAGACAGAAAGCAGAACTTCCCTGATTCACTAATCCAAGGTCCCAGAACTACAGCATGGCAGAGGCAGAACTTGCATGCCTCTTTCACTCTCTAGCCACTGCCATCATCATTCACCAGGAGTAGACGAACCTGTTGCCAGCTCTGACCTCCCAAGGTCAAGCATGTGTATTGATAAGAGTTTCTTTGCTAATGCAGTTATTATTTCAACCAGTGATGTAGGGGTGATATAATGGTGCAGGAATTTCTTAATGCAGTATATAATTTTAGATTATGGTTCACACATGTGAGATTATAAAGAGAGAATGGCTGAGGTTCCCTGGGTAACCTGAGTATGACAGGGAGGCAGCAACAGGAGCAGCACATGGAGGACAGGAGATTTACTGATTGCCTGTTCATCCCCACCATCCGGAGAGCTACCATTTAGAACACGATTTCCAGAATTTATCTTCAAATCTCAACTCTCATTCAAGCAAGATTAAAGCAATGTAGTGTGGAATATAGCAAGTGCACTGTTTTATAATATGAACAGCTCAGAATTGGGAATTGGAAATCTTCACAAGGCAGATTAAATGCTTCAGCGGTTGTAACTTTGGGAACCAAATAACCTTTGCCAGCCTCAAAATCTTTGGCTCTAAAATTTTAAATACTTTAATAATATGTAAGTAGCATTAAATAAAACTTTGGTTTCTTTGACAAATTTTTCCTTACATAGCTCTATTTTATGTAATAAAAATAAAAATAATAATCACTTCAGAAAGGGGACTAATATTCAGAATACATAAAGAACTAAAAAGAAACTAATACCCCCCCTAAACCCCACATAACCCAATTAATAATTTGACAAAAACACTAAAGATACATTTCACAAAAGAAGAAGTACAAATGGCCAACAATTTTATGAAAAAAATGTTCAACATCTCTAGCAATCAGGGAAAAACAAATAAAATCTATGTTGAGATTTCATCTTAACTCCAGTCACAATGGCAACGATCAAGAATATAAACAATAATAAAAGTTGGTGCAGATGTGCAGAAAAAGATACACTCGTACATTGTTGGTAGGACTTAAAATTAGTATATCCACTCTGGAAAGCAATGTGAAGATGCCTCAAAAAATTAGGATTGGAACCACCATAAAAACAGGTATCCAACTCCTTGCTATTGATCTAAAAGAACTAAACTCAGTATACTATATTGATACAGTCATTTCAATGTTTATAGCAGCACAACTCACAATAGCTAAATTATGGAAGCATTCCAGATGCCCATTAATAGATGAATGGATCAAGAAAATGTGGAATATAAACACAATGGAGTTTTACTCAGCCACGAAGATGAATGAAATTATGGTATTTGCCAATAAATAGATAGAAATAGAGAACATCATGCTAAACCAGACCCAGAAAGTCAAGGTTTGACTTTTTCTCTGATGTGTGGAAACCAACTAAAATAAGGAGAAAAACAAAGGAAAGAAAAAGT